>WYDI02160079.1:0-122045 GCA_009867235.2 Psittacus erithacus | reverse complement strand
AGGGAGGAGGGGAAGCCGGGAGGAAGCAGACAGGACACCTGACCCAAACTGACCAAAGAGGTATTCCATACCACAGCCCGTCATGCCCAGGACGTAAACTGGGAGTCACTTGGAAGGGTTAGATCACTGCTCAGTCAGGCTGGGTATTGGCTGGCGGGTGATGAGCAGTTTTATTCTCTTCTCTTGTTATTTCCCTTATCATTATCATTATTGGTGGTAGCAGCAGTGGTTTGTGTTATACCTTAGTTACTGGACTATCCTTATCTCAACCCATGGGAGTTACATTCTTTCGATTCTCCTTCCCATCCCTCCAGGAGCTGGGGGGGAGGAAGGGAGGGCAGTGAGCGAGCGAGCTGCGTGGCTGACTGGACTTAAACCATGACACCTCTGGGGAAGGATATCTCATGCTTAGTGCGTAAAGTTATCCCATTGCACCTGAGGCATCTAGCTGAGGGATCTCTGGAGCTATGCGGCTGCTAAATATCTGAGTCCCAGGCCCATGACTCAGCTCCATACTAACCTTTGTCCTATGACAGTGGCCTTGAAGGCTCAGATTTGACTAAGCTCAGGGTAATAGTCCAATAAACATTTTGTATCTTCCAGAGGAGTTTTTAGGGTTTAAATGCTGACCACACCTTCTTAATCTGTATGATTTTTCTTAATGTTAGAAATGCTATTTTGTAAAGAATGTGGTGGTCATTACAAGCTTTACTGAATAATGAAATAAGAGGGCAATGCAGCTGTGTGAGATAGGGGAATAGATGAGGTGAACCAATTATTCTCCTACCAGCCACAAAAAGTCTGTTTATATATGAGTTATGTAACCCAAGCTGACACTTCACCAGGCAATACTTCAGCTGGAAATTATGAACACCTTTCCCATCTCACCACACATGCTATTTATCAAGTCCAGGGATACAAAAATACAACTTTGAGGATAGGTATGAGAAGTTTTTAAAAGCCAGGTTGAGAATCTGTGTTGCTATTGAACTTGCAAGTAGTATAAAGACGTCTCTGTCTAACGTGAACAAAGGTGGGGGTGATGTGCCAGGATGTAAAATGAAGAATAAAAAAGACAAACCAGAGTTATTACGTAGGGGTTTAGTTAACTGTACTTAAAATAGTCTTCATGTTGCAAGCCACCAAATGTCTTAGTAGCTGCTTAGATCGAAATGCTTCATTAAGGAGAATTTGCCCTGAACAGGCTGCTAAGGCACCCAGCCCTAAAGGTTTGTGCTTTGTAGGGGAAGAAAATAAGGTGTGGAAGGAACAGGTCTACTCCCCTGTCGCTCACCAGAGATGTACAAAAGTGGAGGTTATACAGTGCTGCCAGGGTGCTGAGGGGCCTCTGGGGTGTCTTGGTTTCAGCTGGGATAGAGTTAGTTCCCTTCCTAGTAGCTGCTGAAAGTACTGTGTTTTGGCTTTAGTCTGAGAACAGTGCTGATAACACACCGATGTTTTAGTTGTTTCTCAGTAGCACTTACCCTGATCAAGGACTCTTCAGTCTGTCATGCTCTGCTGGTGAGGAGGGGCACAAGAAGCCGGGAGAAAGCAGAGACAGGACACTTGACACAAGCTAGCCAAAGGGGTATTCCATGCCACAGCACATCATGCCCAGTATATGAACAGGGGACAGTCACCCATTGCTGCTCGGGTCAGGCTGGGATTGGTTGGCAGGTAGTAAGCTATTACATTACGCATCACTTGTGATTATTTTTTTTTGTTTCGCCATTAAGTTTTACATTCTCTTCCCTTGTTATTTCCCTTATCATCATTACTATTAGTATTAGATTATTCTTTAGTTATTAAAATGTTCTTATCTCAACCTGTGGGATATACATTCTTTTGATTCTCCTTCCCATCCTGCCCAGGAAAGGGAGGGAGGGGCTTGAGAGAATGACTGCATGGTGCTGGCCCCCATGACAGGGGCACCTTGGGCCCTAACACACCATGGGTGGCTGAAAGGTTTTTGTCAGTTCTCACCACACTTTTTCATTTTCCCTCCAGGAATGAGTTTTCCAAAATGTTCCTCCCAGATATATTTGTGGCTAAGCTTATGACTTTTTCATCTCCTTTTATATATCTGTTGCCGTTTAACCCTAGCCTGCTACTAAGCCTCACAGAGCTGCTCACTCACACACTCCCTCCATGCCAGGATGGGGGAGGGAATCAGAAGAGTAAAAGTGAGAAAACTCGTGGGATGAGATAAAGATGGCTTGTATAGGTAAAGCAAAGCTGCTTGTGCAACCAAAGCAAAACAAGTAATTCATTCACCACTTCCCAAAGGCAGCGAGTGTTCAGCCATCTCCAGGAGAGTAGGGTTCCATCACATGTAATGGTTAAGTGGGAAGACAAATGCCGTCACTTTATATGCTAAGCATGACACTGTATGGTATGGGGTATCCCTCTGGTCAGTTGGGGTCAGTTGTCTTGGCTGTGTCCGCTCCCAGCTTCCTGTGTACCCTCAGTGGTGGGGGGTGGGGGGATGGGGTGAGAAGCAAAGAAGACCTTGGCTCTGTGTAAGAGCTGCTCAGCAATAATTAAAACATCCCTGTGTTATCAACGCTGTTTCAAGCACAAATCCAAAACAGAACCCCATACTTGCTACTATGAAGAAAATTAACTCTATCCTGGCTAAAAACCGCATAGTACCACAAAGCAAAAAATAAGGAGATGCCCTTCAGGTACTGCTCTGTCTCTCCTCTCACATCTGCGTCTTCAGAGTCACAAAGTGTGTTCTAAAATTAAAAGAATGATAAACAAATATGCTGTTGAGGTGCAAATTGCAACATGATTTAATATTTTTTCAGGCTTCGGCTTTATTAGCATTGGTTATTATTGATAAGTGTGAAGCAATTATGTATATAATTATAAAAAAATAATTACTACTAGTGTCATTTGCCAGATGGGAGTGTCTTCTCCTCGGGAGCCAACCACTGAAATGGCTAAAGGGGCTAAAGGTTTCACATCTAACCCCATCAAACCTCATTTGCTTCAGTCCTTATTGTTTCCTGCATTCATGCTGTACAATGAGGTTATGTTTACACTTTTGACTTTATTTCTAAAACACTTTAATGAGTTTCACTATTTCTCCTTGCCTATGATGGCAGTAGCCTGGAAAACCTATGCCTAGTACTGTTGGGTGTCACTGCTGGAACAGGCTGTGAGTACAGGTGGGAAGGATATTTTTCTTTCCTTTAGATGGGAGCCTATAAAGATTAACAGAACAGTAAATAAGTCTGTTCTGTGGATAGATTATATCTAATTAGAGGATTGTGAAGTTCTGGCTTTAATTTACAATCTATGAATTTTGAGGGAATTTTGGTTTTGAACGAATGCAGAAGTTCAATGCGAAACTTGGCTCTGGCCACCGAACTGCCAATGGCTTCCACACAACCTCAGCAGTTGACCCAGATCAGCTGAAAACTTTTATCAAACAGCACTTGGGTTTAGGTTCAGGGAAAGTTCATGTATCTGTCCATTGTGCGAGGTTCTGAACTGTAATTGCAGATTTGCAGCATTCTAGTTTTACTGTCTTTAAACAACGCTGTATTTAGGCTAACTTGTGTGTGTTTCTGTGTTCAGTGTAAAAAAAGATCAAAAAGCCCTTCCTAGATTTACAGAAGAGATTAAGGTAATATTTGCCCTTCTACAGAAGCATCTGTCTTCCGATGATCTGCAAAACAGGCTAAGTTATATTTTTTCCCATTTTGCATATATTTTCTTATCTCAACATCCCAGCCAACACAGCTAAGATGTCAGAAGTCTTTGGTTCAGACACAAACTAAAGCCTACAGAATTTATATGATTTTGGGTGAAGGGACAACTTTATTATCAGGTTGCAAATAAAACCCCTACTTATTGACATCTAGGCTTGAGTTTTGGCATTGAAGCTCTCATGTGACCAGGGTAGGGGAAGAAGTGGAAGCCTTGGGCTCCACAGAAGGGACCACACCCCACTTATATCCGTGAGCTGCACAGATACCTTCTCTGCATGGGAAATTAAATCTTCATTGACAAAAACTGTTGAGAAAATAAAATATTGATCTTGCTTGTGAGACTTTTATGTTAGTCAATTAAATTAGTACAATACCTTTCCTACTAGTAAAATAAGAGTGCCATTACTATATGGAAATATAATGTTCCATAATATTTTTATTGTGAGACAGGGGATACCTCTTACAGCACTCAGAAGTACAGTTTATACATGACTATAAAGTTAGTTGTGATCCATAAACAGCAGATATAGATCTCAGATATAGCTTTGAAAATCAGTTTAAAGGAAAGTGCCTTATTCTCTTTGCAATATCATATCAAAGTAGCATCATTTTAAAAAAATCATAATCTCTTCTAATTTTTTTCATACTGAAAGACAATGAAACATCATTCTCATATTTAAATTGGAATATGAGTCTGACAATATTTTTGCTGCTGCATCTTCTAAAATTAAAAACCCTTTCAAAGCTAATAATTATCCAGAATCCATGTCTAGTGCAACTAGACACAGAAATGTACAAATATGGGCATACATGGGTGGCTAGTGAAACATAAGGGACCTAATACAACTGAGATTTGGATGGGAGATCTGTGTTGCGGCGTGACTACATCTCTCCCAAATGATGAGATATGAATGTGACTTAGCAGGTGCAAATGGCAGCTGTGGCTTCCTTTTTTAACCAGGCTGGTCCTTGCTTTCTCCCAGGTCTGTACTTGGAAGTACCTGCAGTCTCTGATATACTCCTGACTTTATAAATAAGCAAGCTAGGCACCCAGCTGTGGATATTTATGGGTACATCTCCCACACATTTTTTTAAAGTAAGTCTTTGATGAACAAATCTATTACATAACATAGACATGAAGCTACTTCATCTCATATGAGTTGCTTGTAATATGGAACATACCTACAAAATAGTACAGAATTTCCACGTTAAAGTGCTTAGTAGCATATTGTTTGAAATATGGAACCCTGGCACATCCTCTCACTGAGGTTTCTCCCCCCATCCCCAACTCCCTCCCCCCCGTGTGCCTGAATAGGGAAAACAGAGCATATTAGTCTACTGGGATGCAAATAGCAGCTGCGATTATGATCAAAGAGTTCATAATATCATTTAATAAAACAACTGTTCAGTTGTTTCACTGATTCATAGGAGAGTACATCGTACACAGCTTCCTTCTATATATCTGACCAGCCAGTGTTCGCTCTCATTCTTTCTGCTCTTTTAAAACATCATTACTAGTACTTTCCTGTGAGGTTATCCTTTTCATCTGAAAACTATGTTTTTATACCCCTTATCTTTGGATCATCTTGACTATAGTTCCAAACTTTGGCTTTGACCACATTGTTATCAGGAATGAAAGCTGTGCCTTCCAGCAGCATTAGAGATTCTTCACTACAGAGCTATGCTCTTTAACAAAGCTTAAGGGACAGGGTATCAAGACCGAGGTCTTCATTTCTCAATGATGGGACAGTCTTTTGTAGCTGATATTTAAGCTACCAGTTTAGAAGCACTCCCCAAGCTAGTTTTAAAGACAGATTAGATTTCAAGCTTGCAGAAAGTAATTAACTCTCTGATCTCCAAAAGTGTAAGCTGGGTTGCAGAAGCACAGTCTCTTAAAAATTATCATGGCCTTCATCTTTCCCAGTGTATATAATCTCTTAAAAAATATGTTTAATTCTTCCTATTTTTTGTTATTTGTAAGAATAAACTATTTATATTGGGGCAAAGATTGTATTATGAAAATTGGTGCAATTTGATAATACTTTCAAGAAGGAGTGAACACTTGTAGTGATAGCAGTTACAGCACTGAGTGCATAGAGGACTAAGATTCAGCGATGAAAGACGTATCTCTCTAGTCATGGCATGCATAAATAGCCCACAAACAGTATGTAGTCCATCTTATGGTCTGATGGTTATAGCTGTTTTGTGCTAAGTGAAGTTATTAGCCTGTGGACACCTTCCTTTCCAGCAATGTGAGCTGTGGGACTATTTTTCTTGAGAGGCAAATCTCAGAAAAATTTCCTACCTCTCTGAGATTGTAATTTTCCATAAACCTTTAAATAAAAAACAGATAGAAGTGATTTTTGATTATAGATTGTTTTAAGTGACACTTTCATGAACAGATTTTGATAATTTCTCAATTTCTAAGTCATCCAATTCTATCTTTCACCAGTTCTGGAGACAAGAAGAACATGAAGCTTTTGATAATAGCAAAAAAAAAAGCAACAACCCCACATGCATTTAGACACATTTAAAGGGTTATTAATTCAGTGATCAGTAAATTAGAAAGGGTTGACTTGTATTAAGGAAAACTACAGAAGGAGTAAGATATAGCAAGTCTCATATATATCTTACATCATTCTTCACATCATCCGTGACCTTGACCCATAAACATTATCTCAGACATCTAAGTTACTATATTATGAAAGTATTTTGCCACAGTTGAAACACTAAATAATGCATAAAAGACTTAGCTCCAAATACTGCAGTGTAGTTGCTTCAAGGATGGATCCAGAAATATTTATAGTTTGCTTGTTACAGAAATTTTCCTTAAAATAAGAACTCAAAGCAAGAGATATCTATTTACAAATTATTTTGGTGCATGCTAGTTCAGTAACTGGCATAATGTACAAGCAGACAGCCTTCTACCAGTTGTACTATCTTACTGGCTTTGCACAGTCAGAAGTAGTTTATGTTCTCTGCTTTGATTGAATTCTTTTATTTAACTGTGGCAATTTCATCTCTTTCACTTCTAAAGCTCAAGCTCTTTGGATTTCTTGCCTTGCGACTCGTGTGTGTTTTAGTGACATCTTTCATTTCTTACTTGCAGTCTAGAAGTGTGAGCTGCAGTAAGACCTAGTTTAGTTAACTTAAAGATGACAATAATGCCCTAAGAGGAGCAGAATTTAATTTTCTGTACTTTTATTTTTCCCCAGTGAAAAGTAAGAGATTCTTCCCTTTCTTTTGAGTTATGACTCACTTCTCCAGATTTTGTTTTGATCCGAGTAATTAGTGGGTTTTTGTCTTTTATTCTTTATTTTTAGCAGCCACAGTCTATCTCCCACTTAGTTGCTGACATAAAAATATTAGCAGAAGATGTTGCCTCGAAGGGTAAGGAAAAACCATTCATAAAAATCTCAGTGAGGATTAAGTGGGATTCATCCAGGAAAGATCAAGGGTTGAAAAAGATTGTTATTAAACATGTTTATAGAGTACTTTGAGAATACGGCATGTTCTCTGTTCCAGTAAGCTCACAGCTTTGTAGGGGGGTTGAGAGAGGAGATGACTGGTGAGGAGAAAAAGGAAGGAAGGCTCCTCAAAGGAGGGAGTTGAGGGAGGAGTGAGAAGTTATTTGGAGTATAGGAAATGTGCAATGGTGTTGCACACAGAAGGGGACACAATGTCAGGAATGAGAGGAGGCGACTAAAGATCTGAGGGAGCCTTTAACAGACCTCATCACAGTGTTGGTCCGCTCCTTAGCGAGTGAGACAAGGTGTGGAGGAGGCTCGAGACGCACTTCTAGCTCTCTGTCTCCTTAGGGGCTGTGAAATCTCATGAAAACCTGTTTCCTTTTAAGTTGCCTTGTGTAAATATCCCAAATAAAAGTAATATTAAGTGGGATATAGGTAGAAGATATTGAACACTTCTATTTTTATGGAAAAGTCAAGTACTACGTGATTAGAGCTAACAGCAATGATACCTTATAGATATGATGTACTGGGGTGAAAAACAGGATTCTGTGAATAGACATAGATGACTCTCTGCTCAGCCTGTGAAAGTGAGAAAATCAAAGATGAGTTAATGCAGTGCAGTAGTTGTTGCATCAGGATACGATAAATGAATCTAGTACAGAGGAAATCCTACATCCATCCAGTGACCAGTAAGGTCTCACCGGGCTCCCATTTCTGCTTTTTGCAGGCCTGATGTGCTTAAAACATGAGGACCAGGTTGCTTCACAGAGGCCAACTGCTGGATATTAAGACAATTAGGGTTACAAATCTCACAGCATCTTCATGTCGCATTGCAAGCTCTTAACAGCTAGAAAATGAAATTGAGGGAATTAGTTTTCCTTGTTCACATGTGTTCACCATCTCCTCCCTTGTCCTTCAGATTTCCTCAGATGGGGACTGAGGCTCCCCAAACATTCATACATTGGTGGATTGGTCCTAGCCCTGTAAAAGGGTTGAAGACCTCCTTTTCTCTGATTTGGAACTCCTCTGGGGGTCAGAGTTGTAGAACTGCCTCCTTGCTCACAGCCCCCCTGTCCATTTTTCGACTGCATCCAAAGCAGCCACAAATACACATCCATACCTACAGAGAATCTGAAAACAGAGTCCCCTAGCACAGAGTCTATTGATTTCATCTGCAAATGTCTGGAATAATTACCCTGTATTCTTTAAGGACTACAAGCAAATACTTTTTTATTTTCTTTTTGTATATGACCATCGTGTCCAAAAACACAAGCATTCTGGATAATGAGTCAATATCTAATTAAGGACATCACCAAACTACACTTATTTCTCAGACTTAGTATCTTCCCACAGGGAATATTCACTAATCTCTCACTGATTAATTACTGTAAAGACTTATGCTTCTGGATAATTATAAGATGTGTGATAATGGATCAGACCTTTAATCCATTAAATCTGGTATCTTGCTTCTGACTCTGACCAATAACTAATGCATCTCAGAAAGGTGAATAACTCCATGCTGCAAATACTCTATTGCGGAATGTGGAAGAAGGAGCCCTTCCTCACCTCACAGGGTAATTGCTTTGAAGTATGAGATATAATTACCATTATCTTAGTCCATGTAACTATGTGTCATAAAATGATGAGTACTTAGTGTGTGGCAGACTGAAAATAGAAGGATCTGAAATAACCTCTGTTGGGTAATAGAACTGATGTGTATTTAAATGTGGATAACTGTACCAAAACTTTGGAATCCTTTACTCAGAATCAAATCTTAAGATTGCATCTGACATCTATTTTTCAATGTCAGAAAAAAATATGCTTCAGAGAAAGCCACAGCACGTTTTAAGAGTTAAAGATACTTCAAATTGTTTTCTGGTTTGTTATGCATAGTGTGGCTGGACATTTGTTGTAGTGAATCATCTCAGTGAAGCCTCACAGGGAGTGTGTGCTGCTGGCTTGAGAGGCAGCAGGGTGTAAGTACTTGTGACATCCTAGGAGAACTGCAGGTAGCGGCTGGTGCAGTCATCTCTGCAAGGGTCAACTGCAAGGGGCTTATCTTTGATGTTGGTCTGAGAGGATGTTTTTGATAAATACTCTTTGATATAAAAGAAGATTCTTTGCCTTCACAGAGCTGTTATTCAATATGATTTTGGTCTGTTGAGCAGACCTAAGAAAGCTTTTTTGCACAACTACAGCTTCAGCCAGTGGTACCTCAATGCATATGATTGCAATAACTGCCATGGCTTTATGCTGCTTTATGAAAAAGAACAGTAGGGTGGAAAAAATGAGCTTCTCTAAAGCACAAGAATGCTGTTTGGGATAGTATATGGTTCAAGTCTAAGGGCGGGGGGGGGAGAAGTCCTCTAAGTACAGTAGAAATTAATTTATTCTTGTGTGATATTCTAACTGGTGGTGTATTGAGGTGGAATCTTACTCTGACAGAAGGAACATCAGCTCTGCCCTCATAGAAATCTTATGTACAGGACACATAAATGCAAAACAAGTGATGGCCAGTCTCTGCCCACATGATTAGCACCCCTAAAAATGGAAACTGGATGGGAATGTTGGATATTGATGTCCCATCCCAACCCTTTGATTTCAGTGAGGTTTTTTTTTTTTCCCCCTGGCTGCTGAAAATAATGGGGATTTAAACCAAGACTTTTCTTCCTGACTAGATTTTGGATACAGGCCTGGGATCTGATTTCATATAGGTTTCATGTGATGGTAACTAAGTTGAATTAAGTGCACTTACTCCTGGTTTACACAGACATAACTGAAAGCAGAATCAGGTCTTACATGTTAACACATATGGGTGACTGTATAACCAAGTGGCATACAGTAGGCACCATTAAAATCTTGACATTTACTGCTCATAGTAGTTAAATTTACTGTGCTATTTGCAGTATTCCCAAGTCTAAGGGTAGGAAATCCTTTAAATACTGCAGTAAAAGTAAATCCCATGGTGTGATAAATGTCGGGATTTAAAGGAACCGAATTTTGTTGTTGTTTTCTTCTTTTTTTATTGCTATGTTCAAACTTCTGTGTCTTTTTTTTTTTTCCTGCTTTGATTGTGGTGATTTTTTTTTTTTTTTTTGAGCAGAATCTTTCCTGTTTTAAGACTGGCTGAATCCTGCATTGGTGGGATATTTTCTCATGTATTCTCTTTGTAGTGAGCTCATCTTTCCAAAGAGTGTGAGTGTGTGTGCTTTAGACACCTGTGAGCATCCCTGTTGGATCCTCCTCCTTTCTTTTTGGTCACATCTTTCGATGGGAAGTGGAGAGGCTCTAAGAGTTGGTCTACGGGTTCTCCACCACTCAAGGCTTCTGCTGGAGTGGAAACTTACCAGGGAGCTGGTGATATTGGCTTTCCAGTGCCTTTGTTAGAAGAACCTAGCCCACCATTCTGGCAATATCTTCACAGACGCACACAGCAGCACTTTTCCCTCCAGTGAAAAGACAGAAATTATGAAGAATATTGGAGGAGATTTTAAGCAGAATAGGCACTTTTGCAATGATACCAGACCAGATTTAGCAAAATACTTAGGTTCCTAAAGGCAGATGATTTTGCAAATCTGCCTGATTCACACAAACTTTGACTCTTAAGTCTCAATCCACATTTAGATGGTTTTGTAAATCCTACCAAATAATTAGTTGCATCTTTAGATGCCAAAAGGCCTTCTATAAGTGTGATCTGTGAGTTAGTTTATGAGCAAATTTAGGTCTTTCCCATGAAAGCATAGATTCATTTATGTGGTGAGGTAGCATTTGTATAAAATACAGCTATCATTTTGAACAGTAACAGAAGCCTCTTTCACCTTTCCTCCCCTTCCACCTGCTTTACTCTCCACCAAGTGAGCACCGCAGGATCACCTCTACCCAATTGTCCCATCCAAAACAATCTCCACTTTTGTTATGACAAGGGGGGAAAGAAACAAAGAGTGACAGTGAGAGGAGAAAAATGAGAATTACTGCCCTGGCTTAAGTGTACAGTCTATTTTTGGAGAAGGGTTAATAATGTACTGCCAGAAGACTGGTTCCTCTCCATGCACAACAACTGTTGGGGATGTCCTCTCAAATCTGGCTACTGCCTGGTTAGCTGGCTTGTGATATAAAGCAGGAAATACGAATGTGCCAGGCATATATAACTCTGTGTGTGCCACTCCTGGTCCATCTGCAGAGTAATACTGCACCTGCCAGTTTCTTTATCTGGCTGGGTGGAGGAGGGAAGTAAGAGAGATATGTGTTATTAGGCAGGGAAAGCCCAACATCTTCTCATTTTCCTTTCATTGTTCTGCTCTTGTTTCCTTTCTCTTTATAACAGAGTCGAACAAACATCACAGTATGTTTTCAAAAAATGGCTCTTTGTGACTAGATACTTTCTGGGTACTGATCATGCAGTAAGAACGCATGTTAATTTTTTTAATGAACAAAGCTGTCAGTATAAGCAGGTCTGTACATCTCTGGGTATCATATATCTTGAATTCAAGCCCCATTTTTACATTTAGGGGATTATATTAATAACTTCGGACCTTTTCCACAAAAAATCTAAATTGCCTATAAGCAATACATTTCCTTACTGTTCATCCATCATTTTTCTTCTGCAAAAATTTCCAACACCCATTAGGAGCCTTTACTCATAAAACGTAACTGCTCCTGAATAAATAAAATTTGGAACTTGATATTGATGACCTACTATTTCATCCTGTAAGTGACAGGGGCCCAAGCCTGGGGATGGAATAAAGCAACACCAGCTGATAAAAAGGATGCTTCATCCTCAGGATAGATAGCAGAATCTTCATCCCAACCATCTTCAAAATTTACAAGTATTCCTGAACTGTTTTTTTTTGGGTTTCCAAAGCGGAAGAAGAAAACTTACGTGTTTTCTTGATCCAGATTAAAAAAAAAAAGTGTTATTGCCTTGGGGCCTCTCCAATGACACTAAGAAACTGTTGTGTTTCTCTATTTCTACTTTTTTTTCCACAGCAATCTCAGTATGTCATCATTTCCCTGCAAAAAAGATTTGTGAAATCCAGATTTCTGTAGAACCCATCAATGGTATTCTGGAAATAGCAACTAGAGCTAAATTTCTGCATCCTCAGTATGTGTTAGGTTTAGCTCTTGCTAGCGAAAAGAGCATGTGCTTTTGTGTCAGATCAGATCTATTACACAGAGAGCACAGGCCTCCTTTTTCTACTACATTTGTATGTATTTGACTTTTGTGGTCACGTACAGAAAAGAAGAGTGATGGGGCAACATTAAATGTCAATACACATATGTTCATGACATGCCTTTCTTCTTGTCTCCTCATAATGGATTTTTTAATTCAAACTTTCTCTGTCATCGCAGGCATGATGCACATGCACACCATACCGGGCTGCACAGCACAACAGACAGGCACACGATATCCATGTTTGCGGTGGTGATGGTGAAATGGTAACAGGTCAGGATTACTGCTTTTATTGCCAGGAAGTCAGATTGGGGTGATTCATGAGACAGCCGTTAAGAGGGTGATCCCATTAATAATGTGAGCTCTGAAAACAATGTGTGGCATTACTAAAAGCTACTTCTCATATGACATGGTGATGGCAGAGCTTTCCGGGTATTACATGTTTTCACAAATCATACATCACAGGCCTAAGTAATATAGATCATTTCTACATATTTTATTATTAGTGTGAAATAAATGTAATTATAACAAGTTTTTAAAGTGCCAGGTGGCTTGTATTGCCTTTTTATCAGGTATTTTACTGCTGCTCCATTTCACACTTATCTTAAGTATATTTACTCAACACCTCTGACTTCAAACAGCCAAACTCTTTTATCTGACTTCACAGTATATTTTTCTCGCAGTGGTGGATGTCATCATCATTTTCTCTTGACATTGTTTTCACCACATTTTCTTGCTTCCATTCTTACTCTCCCATTTCTGTTCCCTTTAGTGCTTCCTGCAGGCACATGTTTTGCTCGACTAGGAGCAGAATAAAGTTGCATGTAGCACAAAAGTAGCCATGAGGCTACATTGCTGTGACCCAGTCCTTTTTCAATCTATTCCTTCCAATTCTCCTCTAGTATTCAATATTCAATTAAAAATACAAGTCCTTTGGGGCATAGAGCACATTTTTGCAGTGTTCTGAGAGGCATCAAGTTATTTTGGGAGGTAGTAGATGAAGTGCAATATGTCACAGTAGACACCAGTACCCAGATCTGCTTTAGAACTAGAAAGTAACTGCTTAGCAACTAAATCAGTGCTTCCTCAAAATAACAACTAGGAAGTCCAATTATTCACATTAAGTAGTATATTTTCGATGGGATACAATGAAATAGAAAGCACTCTGTAGCAGAAGTAAAGATGGTAGAATCTGTCCTGAAATAAATGAAAAATGGTGTCCCGAAATCACAGCAGACTGGTTCAGTCAAAGGTCAACTCATCTGCGATTATGAAGGAATTAATTTTCTAGAGACCAGCAGAGCAACAAGGCTTATCAAACAATGTTATTTTCCATCAAGAAGAAACATCATGGCAGCCTCTGTCTTCTACTTTCGTACATTTCCATAAAAAAAGATAAAAAAAAAAGCAGAACATCTTTGCAGGGATTATTTTAAAATACTGACAAGAAAGTTGAAGAGATGAAATTCTAGCTAAACTCTAGCTCCATTATGGCCACAGACATCCTGACTTCTGGTCATGGTGCACTCCCATACACTTCCCATTTCTCCCCATATCACTGACTGGTGTTGAGGACAGTTGCAGTGCTGGAAACAATATGCATTGCACACCATCTCATGAGATCTGCTAAGCTTTCATAACCACCTCATTCCCTTTTCCTCCTCTTCTCCCCTCTCACCAACACATTGCATTTTCATGTTGTTATTAAGCTTCCAAGATTGGTATAAGGTGGTGATACTGACGGGATGCTGGTGTTCATCTACCTTCCTTGCACACTGCATTATAAATATATCTCACTGCCCAAACACACGCACATAGGATCTGGAGAGTGCTGAAAACCCAGCCCTCTCCTGACTACTGTGACAGTGATAACAGCCCAGCAGTTCCCAGGGATCTAGCTTATGACAAGTTTCTTTAAACCAGACAAGATCCTAAGTGCCTGTCATAAGTCAGTCATCCTTCAAGTGCTCCCATTTCCTCCATGTGAGCTCTTTACAAACTCATTCATCTGCGTTTATATATAGGACTGTGATGAAAACCCACTGTAAGACCTAGGTCTACAAAAAGATACGTGCGTTAGGTGTCCTGTCCCTAGATAAGAAATATCACCTCTGCTATATAAAACACCACTTCACAAGGGCACTCTCTACTGATCCCATAACTACCGGGCCCCTGCCAAATCCCAAAGGGAGCTTGACAGAGTAAGATGGAAACTGAGTATTTAGCTAAGCAGAACTGCAGCGTTCAGAAGCTTGTTGCTGCTGCTGTCTGGCCTTGGTTTAGATGTTGCATAAATTCACCACTGTAGCAATAGAATCAGTGCTTTTCTTAACCTTAGCAAGCAGAAAATACTCATCAGCTCCAGCATCCATACTTCGCTTTCTCAGGGGTAGCCCTTATCCCTTGTTCAAAGAGATCCAGGAGTTGGCCATTTCTGAAAGGCTATGTGCTGTATCAAGCATATACCTTTAAGTCACATCAGAAAGAAATAATCAAGCTTTGATTCAGTGGCTGAGTTGCAAAACATTTTTACGTGTATTTCCAGTTGGCCAGAAGCAGATTTGCCCCCCCCCTTATTTTTTCTGTGTGAAATGGAAAACAAAAAAATGCCTCATTTTGATCCAAAATAAAATCTTTCTTTATCCGTATATTTATCCATTCGAAATTTCATTTGCCACCTATCAGAACAAAATGTACCAAACCTGAATGCCATAATACTGCTTTTTAAAACAGTGTATCTTAAGAGCTTTAACTTCATCATCTGTTTTTGAGTCTTTTTATGGCTTAAACTATTCATTAAATTTAAACTAAATATGTGGATAGTTGTGGTCAACTTCAGGCTGTGTGTTTGGTGACTAAACTATTCTCAGGGAAAAAATGCCCCACCCTAGTTATAATAACTAATCCTTTCTTTACCATTGCCTTTTGACAGAAGGAGGTAAATACTGGTATTTTGTTTCTCTTTATTCGTATCACTGCAACAAGGCATATATAGTGTTCCTCTCCTTTTCTTTTAAGAAGTAAGTATTTTTCTCTAACCAGTGTCTTCTTAAATGAATGGTTTGGGAATAATTCTCTCATGTAGCGAGTGGTCTGTCTTGTCTATGCATTTGTTTTAATCCTCACTGATAACCTCTCAAGAAATCTGACTTTCCTTTGCCTATCAGGAACATATAGGAATGTTTCCTCAACTTCCTGTCTCTGGCTTGCTGAAAGCTGTAATATGCAGGTTCCTTTCCTTGCATTTTCTTATTTTCCTTTGTAGACTGCTCTTGTTAGTTTTAATTACAGCAGTGGAGGACAGTATGCTAAAGAGCTCCCCAAGGAGGTGGCACTAATGGTCACATGTCCCCCCTGAGTGACAGCATCCGTTCTGGTTGCAGTACTATAAAGACAGGGGGGCAATTCTTGTATGGATTGGTAAACGGAATTTATATGAGAAGATAAATTAGCAGGCATCTGCGTTTCCTATTTGAATAGGCTATGTATGACTCAGTAAGCCTTTTGTTCAGTGGGCTAAAAAATGGCATGCAACTCCTCATCAGTATTGAAATTTTAAAGCATATTAAATTACTATAGCATATTTTTGAGGAGTGTAAAGAAAAACATGTAGTGGATTTAGCACTGTGCCTTTCAAACCAACAACCCCAACGCTTAAACAAAAACCTATGAAAATAATAGCAGGAAAAACCTGAATGGTTTGTGTACAGAAAGAAGCTAAGACACATGTGAAATACTATTTTCAATAGTGATTTTATTATGGTGTCAGCGCACACTATGTGTGCATACATATGCTACAGATTCCTGCTGCTGTTTTTGTGACTTGTATAAAGCATACTGAGATTTACATCACAGGATGTAACTTTTGGAGGTGTTTTTACGCCAACCTTTGCCAAAATTCAGCACGTGATTTTTCGTTTGCACCCACTGTTGCATTTGCCATCATTTTTTTGAAATAAGAACACTAGGCTCTGCATATTGTGCACTGTTAGCATACGTTAGCTGTGCCTTGTGGCAGTATTCAATCAGATGAATAAATGGAACAGTATGTCAATGCACAGTATGATTGCAATTCAGAATCTTAAGGAAAAGTTGGTATTGCAACATCTGCATAGACGCTGTCATAACATCAAGGAAAAAGTAATAATGCCCTTCTTGTTTCATTGGATCAAATGCAAATAAAATAACCATGATCTAACATGGAAGGCATTTTAAAAAATATTTTTAATGGTTTTTGAAAAATAATTATAATTAGCAACACAAAGGGAACTGGAATTGAAATGAGATATTTACATAGTACATGCTAGGCCTTTGAGTGAGACGGTCTTTATTTACTTACTTAGCCTACAAGAAACAGATTACAACATTCACCTCTCCAACAGAGCAAGTAGCATTGACATTTTTTGGACACTATCAAATACTGCTGCTATCAAATACTGCTACTTCTATTACTGTTGTTAATAGCAATTATTATTGCAGGAGGAAAAATGGCATATTTACGATAGCAGGTGACATCAGAGGAAGTTATTTTTCTTATGAGTGCCTCTAAAGAACCAAATTCTGTGTCTAAGGATAAAACAGAGCATCTATTATCATGCTCTATTAAGAATAAAGATTGGAATTCTCCATGTTGTCCAATTCTGCGATACTCTTGTTCCCTTACAATACCAGCCGAAAGCAGGGAGGGAGTGGAGTGGAAGAGGAACAATAGATCAACAGTTCTCTCTATGTTTAAAAATTCACAGCACCTCTGCTACGCCAGAATATTATGTGACAATAATGTTAGGCCTCTGATTTATACCAACAGATGGAGGGAAATTCCAAATTAAGGCTGTTGTTCTCCCCTCACTGCAGATCCTCTGTTGGTGCAACTTTATGTAGCACCTCTGAGTTCGGTGGAGAAATGCCAGTTTACATCAGCTGAGGATCTGGCCCAGAGCAGCGTGGAGGCCTTAGTTCTGTTTAAATCAGAACCACAGTTACGGGTAACACAGTTGTTCCATACTTAATATATATTTACAACACACAGATGTAAAACACACAGAGGAAGGTCATAAATTTGGAAGCTCACTATTAAAAAGCCTCCTGGTTATGAATGGATTTTTAAAATGTTCCCTTTGTTTTATCTTCAAAAGATGTAGACTATTGGAAAAATATGTAAACACTATGCCTTTAAAGCACCAAATGCAAGTGAGTTTTAACAACCTATCAGGATCTTAGTCCATCATAACATTTAATCTGCATTACATCTCACTTCCTAATCGCTACTTTCATTCCAATTGTGAGCCGAGAGGGTGGGGGAGAGATGAGAATTTCAGATAAGTGCCAGTAAAACAAGTTTGCTCTACAGCTGGCAAGCGCTGTGCACACGTTAACGGTGCCTTATGGCAGTATTCAATCAAATGATTCTATAAACTAAAAATAATCATCCTAATACTAATACCTATTATTCTTCATAGTTACTGGTCGCTATGGTGCTGCATCTGACTATGAAGAATTCACCGCCATTATTACCCTCAGTGTCTCTCTCTCTCTGAAATGTGATCTAATTGCAGAATCCACACCTGTTCGACAGTTCAATAGAAGCCTGCTTTTGATGGAAGCAGACTTTCAAGCACACACACATGCTCATACACAGACACAACGCGCACACAGGCACACACTCATACACAAATGCGTGCACACACAGGCATACACCCCAATTCACGGAAGACTTCAGCTGGAGGAAAAATAGAGTGTGAGTTGATCAGAAAATAATATTGCGAGGAGTAAAAAGAAGGAAAAAAAAAAGCTTGTGTTTTGTGGTCATTGGAAGATTGCTGATGGGTGCATAAATAAAGCATGCTGGAACATCTGTTCTTTGTTGTGCATTCAGCTTTTTAATGTCTTCAAAGAGCAGCACTGACGCATCACTGACTACCACTCCCCATTCAAGCAACATTTTACCAGAAAATAATAAACCTTCCTGGTGGGGTGCAAGGAGCCAAGGCATTTGGGCAATGCCATTAATTTGAAAATATCTCTTTTTCTGGGATTTTTAAATATCTCTCCCTTTGAATGTTGTTCAATTTTTGGGATCCAGCCTGGAGTCCCTATCAGCCTGAGCAGTAAATCAGCCTGAATATTCTACTCAAGCCTTTTCTTTCTGTACCAAAAAAAGAAAAAAAAGAAAGGAGAAGGCTGTTGTCAAGTCGAAGTTTATACACATTTTTTTCTCTCCTCTTAATTCTACTAATGTTAAAAATTCTGTCCAGAGGGATTCTTTTTCCTTAAGTTACAGTATTTATTTATACTGGTAAAATTCAGCAGCAGTGAAGACCCCTGACAGTTTAACAATATTGGCTGGTTATTTTGATACACTGTGCTAGGCAGCAAAAGATTAAAACCAGAGCATCCTAGACGGAGAGAAACCAGCTTGAATTCTAAAATAAAATTTTAGCAGCATGGATTTCTCTTGCCATAGGCTATGAGGCTACTATGAATTTCAGATGCATCTCCAGAGCTGTCAATGAGGTGGAAAGATGGGATTGGCATTACAAAGATTTGTTGCAATGTGATTCAATGTAATTGCAATTGAAGGTATAGCAACATTAAATAGCAGCTGAGAAAGAGCTGTTTATGCACATACAGTATATGAACAGGCATTTGCCCTACCACTCTAGGGCCATGACAAGATGGGTTTTTTTGTACTACTTCCTTCTGCTTTGCTCTTTCTTTCTAGGTCACAGCTCAAAGATATTGGAATACCAATTAGACGCTGGTGGGTTACATTTATAATGAGCCTGACAATGGTCTTGTGACAAAATGCTTCAGAAAACACAAACACCTTTTAGGACAGTTTGGTAATTAGACACTATAATGTCTCTGTTTTATTCTAAGAGATGTTTTGCCTCTTGATTGTTCATCTTCATTTTATCTGCACTGACAACTAACCATTGTTGCACAGTCCAGTGCAGGGAGCAGAGGGTGATGGTTCAGGCACATCTCTGACATCAGTGGGTACAATTCCTCTTGCTTTGGTAGCAGCATCATCAATCTCCAAGAAGCTTCTTAGTGAAGTTTTGCTTTCTTAGTCCAGCTGGAACTTGATATTAGAGCTGGGACCTGTTGCTCATAAGGAAAACAAACCATGTTATTTCTCTGCCCAGGTCAAGGGGCTTTGAGCTAAATGATCGTAAAGTCCTTTCCAACCCAAACCGCTCTATGATTATATCATTTTTTGACTGGAAAAAACATGAGATATACACCTTCCTCCTCAGCATATTATAAAGCCTGTGGCATGACTGTGTTACCACTAACATCAAAGGGGGTGTTGTTGTCAATTTTAATAAGAGCAGGAACAGTATCACCAAGATCATTAAAGTTCTTGCAGTGCTTTTAGATCCTCAAATGCAATCAGATAAGAACAGTGGCACTGTATTTATCACAAGCATTGAAAAGCTCAAATAAATACGTCTGGGGCTCACTGAGGTGAAGGAATAATCTTCCCATGCATGAGATCCTTGGTCCCTGCAGCTCCTTCGTGCTTGACATTTTAGGAATAGATTTCACTCTCACAGCATCCCTGACAAAATGAAAATGAAACTATTCTGAACTTGTGTCTGGGAAACTGAGGCATAGAGCACTTGGAACAACTTTCAGACGGAGTCTGTCACAGAAGTCAGTCTAGACCCCAAGAATTTGAATGCCACCCACTTCTGTCAGCTGGCTTCCTTTCCTCTCCTGCAGCAGGGCTGGCTTCTGCTTATAGATGGCTCTACCAGCATACTCATACCTGGTCAGCAGAGTGGTGAAGAGAGGAACATGCCCCTTATCACACTTATTTGACTTCCACGGTTTTGTTATGAGTCTGATCTTAAACCCAAGAATTGTTTAAAAGGGCACAGAAAGGGAAAAAAAAAAAACGTGAAAGGAAATCTTTTTACTGACAATGGAAGCAGGACCTGTTGACTCTAATAATGCAGTATTTAAATGTGTCTGCTCCTCTGCTCAGAGATTCTTTTGCAGAGTTCCATTACACTGTACTTTTACACAGTAATTGCTCATTGACCATTTAATTACACAAGGCTATCACCTTTACTCATACTCGGTACATGGCTTCCGAATAGTCACTTTGGTATCAAGGAGGTGGGGGTCAGTTCACCTGGTAGCAGTACTCAGTATGAGAATAAGGGGAGCAAAACCTGGCCTGCAATAATTACCATGTAGCAACATAGTGTTTACATTATAATTACCTTATTATTTTTATGAAAAATACATGATTTTGTCCTCCAACCCAGAGTACAGGCCACAGAGTAATTACGTTTGGGCATAAGTGTCTCTGCCTCTTTTCTGCATGTACACAGTTTGATGTTTCACTGTGCACAATTACTATGAGTATTTATCACTGCATATTATTTAAGTCCTGAAAGAAATAGTTACTTCCTGGTGCATTGGCCTCATATATTAAAAGGTCATAATGAAGAAAATGTTTGGGTTGTTTGCTTGTTTCCAGAAAGTAATCACAATGTCTACCTAGATTTACTTTTCTAAGCCCATGATTCTTCATTGGTGTATGCCTTTATCCCAGGCTTGCTGGAGCAATGGGTCAAATCCTTTTGCCTCTGGGAACATCTGATAAAATCATGTTTTAAAACTAAAATGGACTCAGAGATATATACATGTGTCCCTGACAGATGGGGCCAGACACACTCTGTAGTCTGAAAAGAATACGTTGACTCACTGGATCATCTTCTTTTCATAGTGTGAAGTACTCCATTAATGACATTTCATGATGTTTAAGATGTGGGTAGCATTGCCTGTAAAGACAGAGCTGGAGGGAGGGGAGCGAAAGAGATAATATTAGCGAATCAACATTCCAATGTACAACAAAGGCTAGTCTCAATCCTGAACTGAAACTGTAGGTGGATTTTTGCAACACTTGTGACTGTTACTAATTGGGACCAAATCTGAACATTCTGCAACATGGCTCAAAAATAGCTTAGACCAGACACAAGGAGTTATTTTCAGTTTCTAGACACTTCCATGATTGGCAGAAAGTGAAAGAGACAACTGCACCTGAGCCTTGGATGAGAAGGGACCAAAACATCTGTTAGCATGAATTTGTTTAATGTCAATAGGTTTGTGTCAGTTGACAACTGAAGAGAACCAGACCCAGAATAGACTCATAAAACTATGATCAACTGGAATACAATAAATATTTTTAAGAAACATGTTATTTGAATAACACTCAGCAAGAATTCAGGTGAGAAACGCCTCAACACGAGAGACATTAACTTCATATTTAAAAGGCGGATAGTCTTTTGACTGTTCAATCTACTTTTAATGACATCTATGAGCATCTCTGAAATCTGCTCATCTTCCCTGTATGCACTGATCGTTTAAGAAAAAAATGGAAGTTAATACAGCACAATTTCACATAATAATCTAACCCTCATTTTTTTAATGGAAATTGTCGGATGTCCTATTTGGTACTTGGCTATTTATGTTAATATGTCACCTGAAATGTAAGTAGATTTGGGTGTCTATTGCACTGAAGACATGACAAAGATTTATAAAGCTTCATCACAATGAGTAGAACTCTCTGAGAATATTGACAGTGACTAATGCTGCCTACGTCTCAATGGCAGCACTCTATACCTTACCCATTTTCTACAGAGAACAATCATATTACTACCGATTAGTTCTTTCTTTCCATAAATGAAAACCCCCCTTGCTTATTGATTCACTTAGTTCAGTCATTTATGATACACTTGAGTAGATATATTCTAGTTAAAAAAGGCTGGGATATTTTCTTCTGGTCAGTGATGGGCCTGGAGAATCAAGTTTGCAATCCTGAGACATTTCACATCTCTTATAAAACCTGCATACTGTTTTGTGGCTTATAGAAATATTTTTGGCCTTTGATCTCCATGTCACTCAGCACACATAGAACTGGCCAAGAGAAAACCAGTCAAAGGAACACATCTTCTTTTAGATAACTGCATGTTCTCTGCCAAAAATATGTAATTCATTGTGGCAGATCCTTGGTTGTGGATGAACAGATAAGGGGAAGGAAAAGAAGGAAATAGGAACATGAACGCAATAGAAGAAAGAATAGCAAACAGAAAATAGACAAGGGGGAAAAAATATGAGGTAAGGTGACAAAGAAAGGGAAAGAGCAAGGCTTCAGAAAATGCTTTTTTGGTGGACAGTGCTATATGAAGCCTTCTTTAAAGCATGTGATATGCCCTTTAAAAATATTAAATATCTCACTTTCTCCACGAGATGCATGAATTTTTTTTTCTTACCTAGACATGTTTGCCAGCACTGTCTACAGTTATCTGAGAGCTACAGTGGAATTTTCTAATCTGTTATAAAACTCTGGTGGACTGAGTCTATTCTCTAAAGAGTAACTTCAAACTTCAGTAACTAAATACCTGTATTGGGGCAGCAGAGCAGTTTAGGGGAGGAATATGATTTCATCTTGCAAACTTCAGAAAGTACAGGATATAGCTGACAAGCAATTACCAAAAGCTATCTTCTTGTTCATTCTGGCTCAGTATGGAATTCTGTAGACTTTGAATGCTCTGGAACCAATATCAGAATGTGTTAAGAGGACAAACAACAACAGATGACAGTTTTCACTCGTCAGGAGGACTCTGCAAGCACTGAATTTTGGGAGCCCTTCCACAGCTAAAAGATAGCCAGCAGCTATGTTGTGACCTTTCAAATTGTTTCCCTTGGGATGTCTGACGGGCCTAACAGTGGTCTCATGGGAATAAACCTCCCCACAAACCTTTGTCTAGTTCCACTTAAGAGAGAAAGCTGGACTTGAAACAGTGTCAGAAGTAAAGGTCAGTGCTTTATTTACGTGACTTTATATGCTAGATTTCAACCCTCTGCTTTCTCTTCACTTCCCGAGAGAGCTCTGCTTAAATCATTCCATCTCCTGAACTAATTCTTAGCAATAATTTTTCTTCATCCAAAAGCCAGGGTTAAAGCAAGTCTTTTAAGGCATGTATTCAGGTAGTAATATGCTAAATAATGGCAGGCTTTGCTCCATAATTTGTGTGCTTTTCCTCTGATATCTGAGGTTTACCTAGGTTTCACTATATACCACAGAACAAAGTATATATTTGGTGCTAGGAACAAGAGCAAAATCGACATTTGGGAGAAAGTACAATGGAGTTCCTTATTTTGCAGAGAAGAGTTGCAAAAAGGTCTGTCTTTCCAAGCATTGTGAATTCCCCAGGAAAAAAGATCTTTATTACAAGAGCTCCTGTTAGACTTGAAAAACTCACTACTCCTTCTGGAACAGCCTCTACTTGCAACCATACGTGCTTTTTTTCTCTAGTTGGTAGATAGGGAAACTTATTTAGCAAAGTTGGAGTTTCATCCAGTGACTCCTTGTATCAGTGGGGATCTTTCTACTGACTTCAATGAGAACTGTGTGCAGCTCCCGAATTGCTATCATTTTCCAACTAGAGAAGACACTTGAGCATCTGGTGCTGTTCTAGCAAGCTTCTTACACAGCTTTGGTGAGAATTTTGAAGCTGACATAGAAAGAATTTTCCAGGGCTCACAAGCTCTTTGTATCTTCTTTTCTTTTTAGAAACACTGCTGACACGCCTGTGATACTGTTTGAATATGAAAAAATAGAAGAGAAAGCTATACTGAGCATTGTAAAACATTCTGGGCAAGCGTTTGCTTGAGTTTAAAAATGGACTTTCTTCTCTGTGCTTATACAGTTTTTTAGCACTTCAGAAGAACTGAGATATGTGTTTGCTCTTGGAATGTGGAGTTCAACCCCCCCCTTCCTGCAGGCGATACGGGTCTGGGCTGTGAAGAAATAGCCATGCTGAAGGCAGTACTGGCACAGGCCTCCTGGAGTTTCTTCTTCCTGAGTTTGGGAAGACTGTTTCCCTATCTCCCACTGTAATTACCAATTTCTGTGTTGTGGGCTGAGGGACACAGGTGACAATCTTACCCTGTGACAAAATGGTGTCTTATGTAAGGTTGGGGTGCCCAGGGAGTATATACACATCTAATGCAAGACTAATCCTACTAATCTGTACTTTCGCTTTGGAAACAGATCTGCCTTTTTTTTCCATCCAATGAAATAAATCTTTCTATTTTCACTACAATGGCATTGATGACCTACAAACAGGAAAAACACCATGTGATCTGTGTAATCAGTAACAGTGAGGGGGCACAGCCAGAATTTGCATATCCAGTGTCAAATATTCACACTAAGCTACCTGTGCTCTCACTGTACGGTAAAAACCTACTCAAACTCTGTGGAATGAGAATCACATTTAAGAAAAAGCAGTCTGCTCACGTATGTGCCATTAGTAGAAAGACTGGCAAATAAATTATCTACCGTGAATTACGCACTAATACAAGCACCTATGTGATGTGTGTCTGTGTGAATTCATTTACACTTGTCGAGGTATATGCATGCATATGAACATAAGTGTATCTCCTCTCTCTATACCTCTCTTTCATACATTGGTACAGTAAGCATAACAACTGTCATGTTACTTTTCAGACACCAAGAATCTCATCTTTTGTACAGGCGTGAGAGTACTTGCTTTTTTCCTCCCTTTCTAATAATTTCAGTAAGGCTCTCTCCTTGAGACCCACTTCCAAAACTCCCACTCACTTACCTCGGAACAAATCCAGCCATGCTTGTACATCTGCGTGTGTTGAATAAGCCCTCATAAAATGCCCATCACATCATTATTTTGTTTAAACATTTTTATTTCTCCAGAGAATTTAAAATACACAAACATGTGATTCCATGAGGAAATTATCCAAAAAAGATTATAAATACAGCTATAAATGTCAAAGTTCTCAAAACATTTCACTGGCTCTATCTTCAGAAGAGACTGTTTACATAGAAAACCCACGTCAGTGTGTTTTATTATTGTTATTGTGTGTTAAATGTTACAAATGCAATCTGTTTGCCTTACACGTAAACCATAGTCTCCAAATATCTTTAAGAATCACCTCTAATAGTTGTACTCAGAGACAGGAGTATAATTTAGTAGGATATTAAGCAATCTCTCCACAGCAGGAAAGGTTTTTGGGTTTCATGCAACTCTCATCAGAGGCACCTATCCTTAATGTCCCCAGAAATGAGTATTTTGCACTGGATTATCTCTCCAGGCTCCATGTTTGTGAAAGGGATTGGAATACAGAAAGCTCAAAGTTCAGACCTTTCAAAACTTGAGTTCTTGCAGAGTTGGGATAAGATAATTTTTATTTATTAAGAATAACCATCAAAGTTTTGCTTTTCTTTAAGGGTAATTTAAAATATTTCTTTCTGCATCTGTCTTCGAAGTGATGCCTAAGAGGCCCCTATTATAAATAGTTCGCACTCCTTTCCTTCTCTGATGATAGGGGCTATCTCCAGAATGAATGAGTCTGAATTAAACGAACGAGCAAACAAGCACCAAATCTCTTGTAAAATGCAATATACCTAAATATGACACTGTAAATTTAAAATCCACAGCATGTAATGAATTCTAATACAGGGAACTAGAGTAGCATATATCTGGAATTTGTCATGGATATTTAACTTGTTAGGGAAAATGTTAAGACTGGAAGATCTTTTTCTTTGGTCTTCTTGAATGTTGATCGCAGCTGTTTGCTGCAATTATGGAAAACAAAGTAATATTTAAATTTCAAAATTTCTTTTTAAAGGATGCATAGGAATGTTGGACATAATTTCCCCAGAGTCAGAGGAACCTGTGGGAGACATTTTGTCTGGAGGGTGCTCACAGAACATCCATTTTATGTTTCACAAGCTGAAATGTCTTTCCCTGTATCCTCTACACTTATTTAAAGGCAACATCCACAAAACTCGAATGTGCCGCAGGGGGATATCGGGATGTCACCTGTGCCCTAGCCAGTCGTGAATGCATTTGTTAAAAGAACACACCTCTGGAAGAAGCTGTATCTTACTATCAGAGAAAGAAAAATTCCTCCCAATTCTAACAATGTTACATAGGGGAAAAATAATTCCTTCCTGACCGCTGATCAGAATCAAATTCCAAATATATATAATAAAGTATGTAAATAAAAGGTTATGTGTTCCTTGTCTTCTTAGTATTTTTGTTGTTCCCCTTTCTCTACAACAAGAAGAAGAAAGGGTTTGAAGCACACGTATTTCAACATGCTTCAACATTGTCTGGAATGAGATTCATGGTCCTAAACCTTTGAATTTCATCAGTAGCAAAGGGTGAAGTTTTACTTTTAAGCATTCACCCTGCCTACTCTCTAAACTGTCAGAGCTTGGAGAAGAATAAATGAAACATAAGAACAATCTGACCACAGCTCCCTTCAGATCAGTGGTCCTATGGGAACAGTGCACAAAAGGGAGAAAATCTGGCAGCTCAATGGGGCCAAATAATTTGCTATTCATTTTTGGTGATGAAATTTATTTATTGGCTACAGCTCACTGGCCCAATAGTCCAGGATTAGAGGTTTATCTCCTGAAAGTGGAATGTTTAATTCTAGTTTTGATTTTACCCCAAAACAAAGTCTCTGTAATTCTGGTTTTATGATTTATTGGCTGCAGTTTTCCCGAGATGAAAGTAGGAGTTCAGCAATCTGTTCTTGGAAATCCAGCATTTCACAAGGATTCTCTGTCAGCAAACATGTGATAAGCAAAGACATTTTCTTGAGTTTCAGGCCAGTGGCTTATTCACAAGATATTTTCCTCTTTGAAAACAGGTCTTCGCTCTCACTGTGTTGCTCTATTGATCAATCTGTTTTGAGAGAGAGCGAGAGCTCAGAAAAAGGAAGTTTCTTTATTGCCACATTAAATCAACTGAATTTGCTTGAGCCAGGCATGATTATCCTCCAAATGGAAAGGGTTTTACCCTAAGTATCTTGAAAGCTTTTCTGGATGCTCCTGCAACACAGAGGGAAAGGAATCATCTAAGCTACCAGAGACTAACAACTTTGCAGAACAACTCCCCGTGGCAGAAGGAATGAACACAGTGCCCTCTGACACAAGTCTTTGCCCACATCAGTGAATATTTTGTGTCTATACTAGATAGGGAAATAGGGAAATTACTGGGTTTTGCCAAGCTGCTTGAAGTGAAGGGAGTATGTGAAATCCACAGCCTTCAGAGCTATTGCAGCCTATGCAGCCATGTCTATGTACCTGGGCACATTTATTCCTCAACACTTGGAGTAAGTGCTTACCCTTCAGTGGGGCAGGAAAAGGCCTGGAAACTTTTTTCTTTATCTATTTTTTTCAGGGAAATGATTTTGTAAAGGATTTTTAAGTCCTTGAGGCCATCCACGGAAAATTGATCTACAGGCAGGTATCTCCTGTAGGAATGTAGTACATGGCAGTGGTGAAAGAACATTTTCAGCTCTGATCTGTTCTCAGCTTCTTCTGGACTTCTGCAAAAACTCATCTTTATGTGTCTTACTTGTCCACACAGAATTAAAACCACATTCATTTTTCATCCTCTTGCATCCATTGGCCTCTCTGAGGCCAAAGAGAGAACTGAGAACTTTGAATAAATATTTTCTTTGTTCTAGTTTAAAGAATTACTTGATAGCTAGCATGTGGCTGAAAACATAAGCGCTCTGGTCTGTGGCCTCTAGCAAAAGTGCATAACACTGGAAATCTGGTAAAAGCATCCACTTATAGTGACACTGCAAAATAAATTATTTAGTTTCCTACCTTACTGTTTAGTAACTTTCCTGTTTAGTGCTAACAAGAAACTTGTCAGTAATAGAGAAAAAATCAGAAGATGCTTACAGAAACCAGACACACATCACCAAAACATACTTAATCTTCAAAATAGTAATAGAAATTTTTCAGAAACATGATGCTTTTCTGAGACAGGCAGGAGTTCTTTTTGCCCTCTGGGCTGGAAACACTAAACCAGTCATACCACTTTCTGCACTGGACAGCCAAAGACTTTCTGTGAGAAAGAGGGTGGGGAGAGAACCATGGTTTAAATCTTTCCTACCTCACTGGCATTCACAACCCCTGGAATAACTAAAACTAAATTTTCTACATTTAAAATTTTGTGTTCCATTTTCCCATGCTACATTTTATCAATCAATGATTTTTAGAATTTTTTTCCTCCAAATTCCCAAGATGGAAGAAGTAGGAGAGAATTAAATGCACTTGAGTACGTTTTTTTGCTTCAGCTTGCAATCCTGAATGGGTTATTCCATTTGCTGTATTTCAACTTTCACTCTTGTGAAAATCAGAAAGAAGAGCTATTTACTGCAATTATTTCCCTACCCTCCATTCATGTCTAAAACAGTGACAAAAACATAATGGATCACTTTGTTCATTGAATAAACAACCCACAAATGCGACTTTACAAGGTACATTCCCAGGAAACAGATCTATAAAACTGGTAAATGCACCAAGACCCCATCAGGAATGTTTGAACTAAATCTTAATTTGTCATTCCTGAACACTTCACATGCCCCTCTAAATGAGTTATGTACTGCATCATCGACAGGAAATATAACAGACTACACATTGGAGATATCAAAAAGGGCTAGTGGGAGTGTTTTATTGAGCATTGCACAGGTGTTAACAATAGAGTGGGTAACACAGATCAAAGGATTGTGCAGAAGCCACTTCATAAGTTATAAACTGTTCTTCATCTACCTTGTCTGATAATAAACTGCATACCTCCTCTGGCTCCTCTGTCCACCCTGCGAGTGATACCTCAGTATAACAGAGGTGAACAGCAATGATATCACTGCTAACTTGATTCCACAGCTTCAATCCAGATGGTTTTTGTGACAACTTAAAGCAAGCTTGAAGATGACCTAAATTCTGATTAGGATAAGTCTGTAAAAAAAACCCACTCAGAAATAACCCCAACTCAATTTTCCACTCTTATCAGGCCTTCTACATGGTGAGAATGGCACAGTGCCAGTGTGAGATATCCCAAATGGACATTTCAGCATCATGGTGACGCTGTATACTTGGGTATATGAAGGACTTCCTTAGCAATGCAAACCAGATTGGAAGAGGAGTAAGGAGGAAGCTTCTCTGTTTAGGAACATCTTTCAGGCCTCCAAAGAACTTCCTGTAGAAAAAACAGACAGTAATGAGTTAGTTTTCAGATTCAGAATTTTCTTTGTTACAGGCACTGATTTATAGGAGGGGAGAGACCTGAGGTTACTAGGTGATTCACATGACACAGTGGTACCGTAATATCTGGACATCCACCTTCTCAATCTTTCCTCCCTTCTTTTACATCCACACTGGATCCTGATTATCAAAAGAGGATATGAAAAACCAAATCTATAGTGTCTATCTCAGTAAGTTTCGTTAGAACTCTAATTTAATCTGTTCTGGTTTTGTTTCAGTTTGCAGGTTCTCTCCCCAGTTGTCTGTATGCTTGAAAGGTTTTCTTCAGATCAGTAGTAATGGTGGCAAAGTCCTGGGCAGCGGGCTGAAACAATTTTATCTCAATGTGATAAAACAAAAGTGCATTACAAACGGCAGTGACAAGGTTTTAGTACTGGCAGTCTTACTGAAAAAAGGATGTGAAAAATGTCTGCCCACTGGGCCCAGAAGTTGTCACTGTACTGACTGTGCTACAGAGGCACTTGTGTTTTTTAAGACCAAAGAAACAGATGGAGACAGAAACACTGATTTCCATGTATACATTCTGTTAACATCTTCTCAGCTTAAAGTTCGTTTCACGTCCTTGAGCCTTCCAAATAGCACAGTAATGAATATGGAAGAAAAGTGCATGTTTTTGACTCAGCATCAACAGAGTACAACTCAGTACTCTGTGAAAACTGCAGAGAAAGAGTCCTCCTCCTAAAGGTTATTATTTTTATCTGAGGAACAGAGTCACATAGCAGGCAAGGCACAGTATCTACAGTGCTAGGCACTGCACCAACAAGCATTAGGAGCAATTCTAACTCTGAGGTTCCTACAACAACTTTTAATTGTTTTGCTTGTTTTATAAATGAGCAAACAGAAGCAAGCAATGGTTGAGGGACTGCACTCCATTCCAGTGTCCAAACCAAAGGAGTCATCCTCTTTCGTGCAGCTCCCCCATGCAGCTCTCCCATGCAGGAAGTATTGGCTGATTTCTGACTCAGTATCTGAGCTGGAAAGAGAGGTGTTTCATTTGGAAAAACCTTACCTATTAACATACAGGGCAAGAAAATTAAAACACTGCACCCAGGCACTTGCATTTTGCAGTTTTGAAAGTAGACTTTTTTCCCCCTAGTCTATTAATCTGTTCTTCCAATGAGTCAGTGCCACAAAGATGCAACTCCCCAGGCACACACCCTGCTAGCAAACCTGCATCTGCAGAAGGTCTCTCTTTACGCTGTATGCAAATCCTTCTGGAAGCTGGGAATCGTTTGACTTATGAGGTTCCTGTCTCCTATACCCAAGTCATTCATCTAATTTACATGTATTCAACCGCTTGTTTGTTTGCTTAGCATGCTAAGTATCAGTTTTTAGAGAGATTCACCATCTATATATGCTCTTTACAGGATGTGCTCATGTGTTACACAAAGGCTGTTTCTCTGTTTACCTCCTGCTGACTCCCTGGAGAGGATTGTGATAGGGTCTTCTATGCACCATGTGAGGACTTATTTCCATGCTGTATAGCAGTATGATATACTGTGCATCTTTATCCACCTTTGCTGTTGGGCTGACTCCTTTGTTCTATGGTCTTCTCTCATCTTTTCTTGGCAAATGAGATACTGACATTGTTTTTCATTCTTTGTATTTCCCAAAATAAACAAATTATGAGCAGTATTCAACACAGCAGGCTAAGTGGGGCAGAGAATTATCTTACACAATGTTAGGAATCACTGAAAGAACGGTTAAATCCTTCCAGGGAAAACTGGTCTCCAGCCAGAGCTGCAGTATAACCTTTGGTGACATAAAACTTAAAAACTCAAGTTCAAACACAAAGTTGCCCTTAAAAAAAATGTCCACTATCTAGAAGAAAATTAGAGAAAAAACAGAGTTTCCTCTTTTTCTCATAAAGAAACATGGTGCTTGAGGAGCACATATTTGTACTTGGGCACCTTGAAAAATGAGGCTAGACTTTCAGACATGATGACTCAACTTTCCACTGGTGATAGGAGGGTTTGGATCAGGCCCTCTGTTTGTACATGCTTGGTAGGTAAACAGAAACTTTAACACCTCTTGCCTGTAATCCTCTCATACATGCAGAGAACAAAATTCACCATGTGAAGTAAGGAAGGAATAAAATAAACACACAGGTCATGCTTGCCAACAAAAGCAAACAGCAGACCCTCCAAAGCAGCCTAAAAAACCTGCCTGTGAACACTTCTGGAGTGTCAGCGCAGTTTTAACATAACAAACCCCTTCTGAGACTACCATGGTAATTGCTGCAAGAAAAATCATTTTCATCTGGTAGCTAACTATGCTGTATTTCAGGCCAGTGCCTTGATTACCCTTAAATACCTTTGACCCCAGAGAAATTTAAATTTAACCTTTTGTAACATTGCATTTGCCAGCTCCAAATTACCAAAACCAATATTTTAAGTTGTATGTTTGATAGACAATGTGACCTATGTGTAAGATATAATTGAGACTGGTCAAAAGTTTCACAAACAGATCTGGGAACTGATCAATGTTTTTAATGTCATATCTTGCAGAGTTGAATGATCAGGTTAAAAAAAAAAGGTGACAACAGTTTTCCATCCATCTGCTTTCATAGGGCACCATTTCAGCCTCTACCCCTGATTTCTTCCTATTAACAGCTGCAGATAACTCCTGGCTAACCACAGAGGGGCAAAAAGCTTTCTCCTGAAGAAATGTTACTCCACGTATTGGACTGTAGCACATTCAGGATGAAAAAGAAATTATCCAGTCACATCGCCTTGAGATCGACTGGACAGAAATGAATGGTTTATATGGTGTCTCTCTAGCTACTCAACAGCATCTCTGTAAGAATGTTGTCCACAAGGTAAATGTTATTTTTCACAATGCTTTCTGGAAAGCTGTAGTATAAACACTAGAGTAGGTTCAAAACCTCTCTTATTGAGGGCAGTGAAAACCGGGAGAAAAAGACCTACAGCTTATGAAAGCCTGGAGAAAAACCTGAGTTGTGTAAAAAAATGCTAGAATAAGTAAGAATCTCAATTTGCCCTTCAGCTGTCCTCACTCTTTCCTATTAGAACTTGGGGGGAAAAAATGACAACAGTTCATCTATTTTATTAACGTCTTTTCTTCCCAGGAGAATTAGATGGGTGCAGACAACAAGGATGGAGAGGATTAATTTAGGCTAGTACCTAGGGTATTAATTATATACCTAGGGTATAATTTAGGTATAGCTAAGAATCCTGGGTTAATTATAGGAAATGGAAAACGGAGGCTGAATATTTGAAAAAATTCTTTCTGTCTGTACTGAGCTGTGAAATAGTTGCCCAAGAGAAATGTTCATTGTTTTGCATATGTAAAAAAGTGATGGACTATAAATTGGGAAATACATCTTATAAATGTCTTTGCTTTCAAAACATGCTTTTCATTTTAAGTTCCAGATGATTCACATCTGTTGGTGTCCTCTGTTTTTCACTTGTGCCTTGTTTATATCAGAAATAGGAGATTATGGGATTGAGGTTAAAGATCTTTTCATGTGTTTGAAACCATAAATCATTTGATTTTCCATGCGTCCTGTCTGCTATTGTTACAGTTTCAATGACAATTGCTCAGCTCTTTTCCCAACATAGTCTCTAACCTGTTGCTTAGGGAAAATGCAAACTCTGCTGGGAGCTACATCACAAGAAGTGACCTTTCCACAGAAGGAAGATGGACAGGATGCAGGAACAAATCTCTTCTAATTCTAACCTTGGGGGTTATATGAAAAGTACAAGGAAAATTTCAAGAGGACGAACAGGAGGAGGAAAGGAATGAGTCCTCCTACTGCTAGAAGAGGAAGGCCAGCCAGAATGAAGCCACCATTCTTTTGGCTGTGAAGGGGGTTTTATTCGGGCATGACATCTACCATCTTGCTCAGCCAGCAGCACGGACACACGCAGAAATTCTTCCAACTGCATTAGCTACAGTCAGGGAGAACTTACAGGAGCAATAACATGGGTAAGTGCTTCAATGCCTCCTTTTACTGAATAGCTCCAGACCTCAGCCCAGCAGGGAACTTCACAATCCACTGCTCTGTCTGAACATCTCCGAGGGCTTCCTACAGCATCTGCAATCATTCCTTAAACATGTTCAGGAGCATGCTGGCACCAATCTGCCCTAGAGTGTGAACGAAGGTATCCAGGTGAAGCACAGGCAAAAACATTATTTGAAATATCTTTTTAATGACCACTAGTATTGACTAAACCTGAAATATATGTGTACCTTTTCCTCTGGTGGTACCTGGTAGTGCACTTGCTTAATCTGAGTTTCTTGAGGACAGAGAAAAGGGAAGACTGAAAATTACAACTAGCATTTTGAACTGCAGAAGAGTGTCCCTTGTTTTGTCTTGCTCTTTGCAAAAGTCATAGAATCATAGAATAGTTAGGGTTGGAAAGGACCTTAAGATCATCTAGTTCCAACCCCCCTGCCGTGGGCAGGGACACCTCACACTAAACCATGTCACCCAAGGCTCTGTCCAACCTGGCCTTGAACACCGCCGGGGATGGATCATTCACAACTTTCTTGGACAGCCCATTCCAGTGCCTCACCACCCTCACAGTAAAGAATTTCTAAGAATTTCTAAGAAGCTAATGGGTGTCATCTTTCTAGGAGAAAGTACACTTACAACTGAATCTCAGGAATTTTATAACAACTCTTAAAAATGGTTTGTTCATTATTTTGGGTTTTTCCTGTCTTTCCTTCCCTCACACCCCTGATTTGCTTCAGAGAAGCAAAGTACACTGTACATAAACAGCTACAGCAAAAAATACTTTCTGTCTTTTCTTCAGATTTTTGCATACATTTTTAATGACTTTCAATCAGACACACTCTGTAGTTGTAATAAAGCAATGGATGTTTATTATTATTGCTATTACATTATTATTATTATACTGTACACTATTATTATTATTGAATTGTAAACTTGAACTCTGTGGTGCATTTTTGCAATTTTCTGTTATTTGCAACAGAACTGATGGAGTTTTTATGCACCCTACAGTGAATTTCACTTTGTAGATTTGTCTTAAAAGAGTAATGTCACCCACTTTTGGTTTCCTTAGTAATTTGCTTTGCCTGTTGTTGGTCACAATTTTAATTTAAGGAAAGGATTCAATGTCTCTGAGACACTGGCAGATCCTGCCAGTGAATCCCACTGCCTGTGGGAAGTGCTGATTGATATTCAGAGCTTTAACACTTCCCGTTTTGCTGAAGGAGGAGTTCCGTCACAGACATTCTAGCTCTTCGGGCCCTATTTTTCACTTTTTTACATCCTAACCACGTGTCTCGTGCCGTGCCACAGCTACAGTACTGAATTCCTCATCAGAGAGCAATCTGAAAGCAAGATAATACTTCCGCAGTCTCAGCAGTTACAACGTCCTCCGGGAGGTAAAATATCAGTTGTGGAGATCGACGGGACCTGCATTATCCTCAGTTTGCACTCTTTTCCTTGGTGCAACAGAAAAGCCCCAACTTCTCTTGAGGAGATGGAATTTGTCTAAGGTTGTACATCTTTCCATGCCCTGAAACAAATACTAGTTTGTCAATAGACAGATTTCAAAGCCATCTGGACATCTGTAGAGATTAGTTCATGAAGGACAGCAATCGTGCCTGCTGTGATGCTGGGTGGGCAATGATATTGAAGAGTTTGCAAGCACACCTACAGCTCTGTAGGGTACAACAGGTCACAAGGCATGTAGGTGTGAACTGGAGCTGAGCAAAGGCAAAGGTTATGATGGCTATAGACATGAAAATGATGGCCTTGTTCTTTCAGATCTGGTTCACAGATAATCCATTTCATAGATACCTGCTGCAAAGGATGAGTCAACGGGTGGTTTGAATGCCTGAGGTGGTTTGGCCTGTGATTGTGCGACCCCTGTGAGAGAGTCTGTCATTCTTAACTGCTCTCTTGCTGCTTTATCTTCCAGCTCTTTCCCTCCATGTCCTTTTCAGCTGGGAGAAGTTTATATGCTTGAATTATATGATAACTAGCCATTGCTTGACTTAAAATCTTGCTGCTGGGCTGAGCAAAAAGCCTGTTGTAAGTTTAGAAAGCAATGCACAGACTTTATTTTCTTCCCAGCACCACACAGAGACATTAGTAATATCTCTTGCATGCTTACATTTTCAGCAGCTTCCTCCAGCCAGCTAAAAAATTAACTTCATGTTTTCGTCTGAATATGGCTGACACGAGCCACGATGTATGTGGCATTAGAGCCACGATGGTTTCTGGTAATCTCGGCTTTTTTTCCTCAAGAAAGAAACTGATTTGTTTTTTATCTGCTTTTGACAAAAGCAAGGTAGCAGACAAAACAGCTATCATGGAAAGGTGGGACAGAGGCTTGCAGGAAGGCAGCAGCTTCTGGCAAAGAGCTTTAGGAAAAGCCCAAAGGCCCCAGGGGTGGGAGTGCTCTTTCAGCATTTCTTGGAGAATTGAAAAGACAATGGATTTAATCTCCAGGCAGGTTATTTCTATTAAAGCTCACTGTAAAGGTACGGGTGGCTCCATGAAAAACTTGGGCAACTTCGATCCCCCTGAGTCCCCAAGAGGAGATGCCACTGCAGCCTGAGGCAGCAGGGAAGCAAAGACAGCCTTGAAACCAAGCTCATGGGAGTTAAAGCAATGGAGTGGAAAACCACACTCACCAGGGCAAATGCCCTTGAGGACATACTGTCAGCACAAGACTCCCAGGGAGCTTATGGTGAGAGCAACAGGTAGCAAGTAAGATGAGCAGCCATAGCAGAGGCGAGTAATGGGATCATGACCAGTGGTTTCTCGGCTGAGATAGTGAAGCCTGACTGCGATAGCTGTGGGAATATTTCACTTCCATGAAGGGAAGTGGGCCGGAGAAGGAAAGCAGTGATTTGTCACCTGTGCTGTCACTCATCCTTACCAAGGGAAGACTTGGACTGTGGTCAGCAGGCTGGTAGTTAGCCGCAGGGTATTATTAATATGCTCTTATTTTACTTCTATTTTTTGCTCCTCTCTATCTTTTTCAATAGATGTTCTTCCATTTAAATCCATGTGCTTAACTCATGGCTGTGAGATGGAAAAAAAGAGTGCTCCATGTGCACCCAAGCCATAGGTTGTCATCGATTTCTGGTTTTGGAGTTTATGTCAAGGTTTAAACATTTTAGGGAGAATTCCCTAGATGCTGTTCACGAATGCCAAAAAACATCCTAGCAGATGGGTTGCAATTCCATGTCTTGATGAGAGTTGGAGGACATCCTTGCTTGGCATATCTTGGCCCTGACTTCTCCCTGTGCTCACACCACTCTCCAGTAGCAGCCATACTGCTGAGCCCACCCTGCCCAGCAAAGGAGAACATTCCCAGAGTAATCCTCCTTGCATGCAGCTATTGATCCCACCAAGCATTGTTCCAAATGATCATTTACAGCGTGGTCTGTAATCAGGATGAAGCTGAAATTTATTGAAGTTCCCCTCCTCAAGAGCCAAGGGTATTTATTTGAATTCAGTGGGCTCCCATTTGCCTGGCGACAGGACTGTGTAGATCCTCAGTCACCGCCTTCTTATTTTTGCAGCAGCAGACTCTTCTTGAAGACTAGAAGGGCAAAGCCCTCTGCAACAAAAACCCTCATCAGAGGTTAAAAAAGGCCCAAACACTAATTAAAATAAATAAGTAAGGACATAGTGAGAATGTTTGCCCATAGCAAGTTCTTGCAAGCTGTATTTTTCAACATTCCAGAAAATAACCACCGAAAATTTCACTTTTTCTTTTTTTTTTTTTTGCAAGCATCTACTTGCAAAGTCCTTTCAGTAGCATGATAGTTTCTCTTAAACATTTAGCACATCCCTGTTTGCAAAAAGGCAGTGAATATTTTCTTAGCACATTCTAAATTACTTGAAGCTTTTTGCTAAAATAACAAATTAGTGCTCACCTTAGCCAAACCCACAAATATTTGTACAATTAAACAGCAGGCTTTGTAGTCAGAATAGGAACAGCATTCTCTTGTATTTTGTGGCGCCAAGCAGATCTTTTTTTGTCCCACTAGATTAAGTTAGATTAACCAATCAGATAGAAAGAGCAACACTGAATGTATGTACAATAAATGAAAACCTTTTTCAGAAATGCTTAATTCATTAGTTTTGATATTTGGAAAAACTGAAATGCTGTGGAGGTGGAAGGGAGATAAAGTCTTTTCTGACAATGATACCCATGGGTTTTAGAGGATTAGAGAGGGCAACTATAACATGCAGGTGGGTCAAAACCAGGTGACTAGAAAGAAAGCAAGGTGGCATGCTACCTTCCACTATGCCCCTTAGAAATATCTCCTTTTTGGACCTTATATAAGTTACTGTTATGTAAGTTACCTGCACCCAGTCTTTCTTGGTTTTTTCTCCTGCCCATTGTAGGCAGCTGGGAAGAAGGCAGAGGTGAGAATAGAACAGGCTGAAAAGGGAAAGGAGAGATATGAACTATTTCATCCACCCAGAGCAGACCTAAGAACTACTCCAAAGATGAGAGCACTGTAGCAGCAGAGAGATTTTTAGGAAACAGTGGATATGCCAAGAAATGATTGGGAGGGAGACAGATTTCTCTGCAAGGAAGAGGAAAAACTTCAGTGTAGACACAGGGCAATGCTTCTGTGGAGCCTGCTTTCCCTTGCCTGCAGAACACATCTCTGGCAAAGACCCTCCCTGCTGGAGTAGAAAGCAGTGGGATTTATGTTGTGCGTCCGTGCCCACTTAATTTACTATTTCCTGCGATGGCTGAGAGGTGGGAAAGAGGGTCACTGACCATCAAAAGTGACTGTGCTATATTACGTATGATGCATCATCCCTTCATTGATAGGTATGACTTGTTCACTCTCTTTATAATTCACTAAAGACAAGTGAAGGCCAAATATTTCAAAAGTAGTTTTAAAGTGATGCACATAGCTGACAAAGTGGCTATTACCCTACCACTCCTACCCTCCCCCCCAAAAAAAAGCCACCAAAAAATCACTGCTATTCAGTGGAAAGTGTTGACACACCAGAAACTATTCCACTGCTTTAATATAGAATTTCAGCCTTTCTGTTTCCAGGGATATTTTCATAAAGACATGGTCTTTATTGCTTGAGAGATCATCTGCTCCTGCTGCTTATTCATCACTTGCAGCCATATAACACACAGTCCTCTGTGACATCATAATCATCTCCAGAGCAACTAATTATGATGCCACTATCACAGGAGTGACTTCAAGTGAGGAATAAGCAGCAGGAGCAAATGAACTTGCTAAGTAACAAATAGTCTGTTTTCAGGCAAATGTCCCTAGTAATAAAATAGGAAGAGGGGAGAAACCTACAGAAAACATGACACATGGTCAGAAATGTTCGTAAATAGAACATTTAACAAAGTTTTTCACAAACGCCTCTTTGATGTCACATGTTCAACTCTCTTCTCTGGGCCAAATTCTGAAAAACTGGAATAACTCCAAGGATTTGAGTCTCTTGTATTGGCAAGGAAACTAACTGCACCAGATTACTTCAGATTTGCCCCAGTGCAACTGAGCTTACTATGGAAATAGAATTAAAGCAGCATCATAAAGGACTTTTACGTTCAGATTAGGCAGAAGACAAGGAAGCCAATCAAAACTGACAGTTCTCAAACAACAATGGTTTTAAACTGATTTAGTTAGAATTTGGTTTTGTAGAGTCAATGGTTATGAATACATAAGCATGAAAGAGAAACCATCCTTTCACCTGTGTTACGAGGCTACCATAACTATGAAAAGATGGCCCTGAATAAGAAGATTAAAATGGTAATGGTGGCTTTGGCAAGAAAATACCATGACAAACCTCAGGTTTCTTGTGAATCCACTTGGTTTCAAATAAAGGGGAAAAGAAAAAGAAGAAAAAGATTTTTTGAAAACTGAAGACTGGGGTGAAGAAGTAGTGCGGTTGTTGATAATTTTTTTTTTAATTTACAGAAAGTATACTCTATATTGAACAACAACAGATGTCCTAGGAGTGAATGCAGGGCCATAATTCACTCTCAAGGCTCTGCTGCTGTTCATAAACTGCTCAGGCGCTGTCTGACATCGGCAGAGTCCTGCAAGTGAATTACAGTCCCCCACACACACTGGGGCCATACATTATTGGATGCAACGGGCAGCCAAGACACAGTTGGCTCATGTCACGAACTGGTTTGCAGGCAGACTGGTAGTGAAGGAGAGATTTTTATTAATCAGAGGTATTTTTTCTAAGCACCTTTGTTACATGCGGGATACGTTCTGAAGCAATTGTTGGCTGCATTAACTTTGGGATTTGCTGCTAGAGTAGAAACAAAGACCTTTGAGGAGCATGTTAACCTCCATGAACGCATGATGTCTGGATTTCATTTATTTCTGCCTGTGCGACACCATGAGAGTAGGAAAGGACATTAGTGCCCACAAAATGGTCTGGGGAACAGGTGTTACAGCTGATGGCAGGTTAAAATAGACCTGGAGGCTCCAAGAAATAGCCATTTCCCAACTACTAGAGAACAGCCCAGATGGTAGATATTCTGATATCAGTGAATCTTTAATACTATCTCATAAAGATTTAAAATGCAGTTCAATTTCAGCATAGTTATACACTCACATCTTACAGTCATACCAAAAGCTCCCTTAATACAATATGGCTGCTTGCACTAAAAGCAACTTAAGCTAAGGATCACTAGTAAATCATTTGGTTTATGCTCAATTTCTCTGAAGAAGTATTTCCCAGATGTAGTAACTTTGTTCTCAGCATTTTTCTTCAGAGATTTAAGTAACACACAATCTCTTCACATCCTACTAGATACCTAAAATGCTACATATTGCAAGAAAATTTGGCCAGAAGTCTTCACCTGAAAGAAATATTCAGTTTATTTTAGAATCCTTAATAACTATAGAAAACTGCCATCGTCTCCCAAAAAAAAGCTTTACTACCACTCCTGTCCACATCTCCCATAATTACCATCCCCCAGAGGCTGATTTTGAAGCCATCTATCTGGAACAGGCACAGCTGAAAGGAGTGGGAGGAGAGCAGTGACTCAGCACTACAGACTATAGTGCAATTTGCTCTCTTTTTATTTCCACTTCACCATTAAGAATTTAGACAGAAAGGTTAAAATGAGGAACACGGCAAGAGTCAGGGCAAAAGACAGAACTGTAAAGAAAACTGATGGTTTTGGTTTGGGTTTGGCTTTTTTTTTGTTATTGTTGTTTACTTATTTTCTGGGGTTTTTTTCTTTTGCAAAACACTGGGGAAAGATTGGACTATAAAAGCCTACCTTTTAGGTGAACCTACTAATATAGGCCAGGCAGGTGCTAGGAATAAATTTGGAAAATTCTGTGATAGCTTTTATCAGTGAGTTAAAGAGTCGTATTTTAACTACTTCTTTGTTTTCAACACAAAGGAGCTGGTGTGAGGCATCAAATTTGGAAGAGGAAAGAAACAGTATGCTAATGTAATTCATGGTCAGATGATACAAAGTCAAAAGAAGTTGCAAATCTGAGTGAAGATAGAAAAATTACAATAGCCTATAGAGAGGCTAGAAGCATTGGCAAAAACAGCATAAAGGGATTCAGTGTGGGGAAAAACAGTAGCTCAGATAGAACAATAGAGGCAAGTGATCCAGAACATTGAAATTCAATGGAAAGCAAAAATATGGAAAGCAATTGCTCTGTAAAAAAGGAAATGTTGTTACTGGGCAGTAATTAGATAGGGGTTTGAATTGCAAATAAATCAGCCAAACAGAAAAAAAAAGAAAGAAAAAAAAGGACAAGTGCAACATCAGGCTGTATATGTCAGAGTGTAACATGAGCAGAAACAGTGATCCTTACAAAACTTGCATTGACTCTTCTGAATGTCAAACTAGCAAAGGAGAAAAATGTTAGCAAGTCATTAACTTCTTTGAGTCTTTTGTGAGTAACTTCAGAATTGTTTTATCATTTATTCTCTGATGTCTTACAATCAGTGGAGGATTATTCCACTCTAATTTGAAAGATGCTTTTGCTCAAATTGAGTCCAGTAGAGGTAAATTTGTTGGACTACCCCAAGGCCTGACTCTCCCCATACATGTGCAAGCGCTGAGCATTTTTCCAGGTACCTCTGTTATTAAATTGCCTGTCTGCTGACATCCCATACAAACCATTACTGCAAGTTTTTTTCTGTCTTGAAGAAATACACTGGTCTCAAACCAGTCATCTGCATGTTAAGCTGTATTTAGAACAAATCATTTTAAAGCAAAACAACAACAGAAACAACAAAAGAGCCATGCTGATTTTTTTCTAGATTTTTAACAAAATGTTTGATGTTGTACAGATTTCCAAACAATTAATGTAAAATTGGGGATTGTTGTTCCCACGATTTATTTACCATCTATACAGAACTCAGCTGTGCTGCTGCTGCTATTGCTACTTTTCCCTCTGCATTTGGAGTTGAAAACTGGTAAGCTCTTTGTTGGGGCACATTTCCACTGAATTAAAGCGTGCTGGAACTGCAAGGTTTAAGCTATGGCAGTGTGAAATGGTCATTTCAACAAAGCACATGCAGAAGAGGCTGGCTTGGGGTCTTTCTGGCTTTTTTCTCTCCAATACACTGTGCAACCTTGGGAAGGCCTGAACAGTCGTGTTTTTAGACATGACTTGCTTCTGTGGTAAGGAAGGTAGAACTGTCCCCACATAAGGAACAGGCAGGTCACCTGCATCCAAGAGCAGTTTCTTGGGGCCACTGCTCTTGCTGCCTCTTCAACACTCCCCACTTGCTTATCCTCAAAAGTCATTCCTTCTTGTAGGCTTCACACTCTACTCTAGAAAACTGCAGTAGTGGACTTGTGACATGGTGTGCTTGTGTTTAAAAAGTGCAAAACAAACAAATCAAGGCAAATAGCTGATTTTCTTTGGAGCACTGTGTCAAAAAGGGGTTTTTCCACAGGGGAAGAAAATGTCCATGTTGCAGCAGATGCAAAGAATAACTTGCAGAATGCTCTGAATTTTTGTTCTGTATAGCTTAACAGAAAGAGAGTTGTGCCATCAATGATGTATTTAAAGTGAGCTTTAGTAGGGGGAATATTTTCATGTCACATCTTAGTTGAATTGCTATAGTTTTGCTCCAGTAAACCCATCTCAGCAGTGGAGGGAAGGAGGGTGGTTGCAGGTCTGTGGCAGATCGCACTACCCTCACCTCCAGCATATCCCCCTGGGTCACTTTGGGCAGTAAATCTTTGTCCTGGCCTAAGAGACTTCTTTGGTTACTAGTTTCCTTTCAACATGATTCATATGGAGCTGCAAATGTTGAGCTGGTTTTATTGGGTTTTCTTTTTGAAAAGGCAAATCTCAGGGGGCAGGGGTAGCCACTGGGCCCCAGCTTTCTGCTTGCTCCAGCCAGAGCCAGGCCTTCTCTGTCCACGTGTTTGATAAACCTAAATTACCAGATTTAGTTCCCCCTACACTTTGCACGTCCTGAAAGGAGAATCAGTTGACTGACTGTTTTTATGTATGTATACAGTATAGGGGGAAGCAATGCAGAGATTTGTGACAGAACCTGGCGGGGGAAAGGAGGATATTTTGTTTGTCTGTGCTTTTCTCAGCTAGAAGGGCGCTACTCTTTTTTCAGTGGTGCTATGAATCCTATTTCCCTTGTCTCTTCTTTTAATTTTGTAGGACTGTTTTTAATGGTGGCAACATAGCCAGAATTAGATCTAATAACAGCCATAGAATAGAGAATCCTAGATGCAGCACCACATAAATAAACCAGACTGGGTATTCTTCAAAATTGTAAAAATGAAATAAGGAAGGTGTGAAGTTAGGGGGTTGATTTATATGTGGAAAACTAGTGCCAAGAATATGGTTATGGGCCTGGCTCCTAGAGGCAAGATTTGTTAGCAGAAACTGTCTCCAAATATTTATACTTGGCTGAATAATTGCTAAATAATTCCAGTTCTCAGCTGGAAATTCAGAATCAGGCCTAGCCCAAATGGGTGGCTGGGCAGGATGGTATACTGGTATTTTATACAGCAGGCCTCTTATTCAATGACACCTGTAACTTTCAGGATATAATTAATCTCCTTTTATAAAGTGCTTTTCATGGTCTGTCATTGGAACACTTCTTTTAGAAGTATTTCTTTAAAATAAATGAAACACTTGAAAGCAATATATTCAGTGTTATTTACTTGGGAATTAGTGAGGAAAGTTGTGCTTTTCTGCTCTGATTGTGTACTCTGCTTTGCATGAACTCTATTTTTGTCAGTTAACAACTTTGTGTGTGAGAGTGAGATTATGCTATTACTGTCATTATTTAGGCTTCCGCAGCTTAGGGACAAGACTTTTTTTAATGTTCTTTTTACCATGTTGGCTAATACTTACTGTGTTCAAGATTAATGGTGGGCTCCCTGTAAGGAGTTTTTTATGGAGAGACTCTAGAAGAAATTACCTCTTATGAACATACAGGGAAGAGAGAGCCTCATCACTCAATGCAGCTGGGAGACAGACATCTACAGTACAATATTCTTGTATTTTCCTCATCTCAGAGCAGTGTTACACTGATGTGGCAAAGGGGACTATTTTGAGTTTATGATCATGAAACAAAGAAACATTTTAAAGGGACCTTGTCAAGACTGGGAATTCTGACACTGGTACAGGCCCTCCAATAGACTGGCTTTTGGTTACCTTTGTCTTCGCCCCAGACCATCCTCTCCTCCCCGCAAGACCCCTTCTGTAAATCTGTTGAAATAACCCACTGTCAGGATTCATAAAACAACTGATTGCAACAAAAGGGAGAAGAATTTCTTCCGGGCAGAGGACCTCCAGGGCCTGGGAAGGAGCAGTGGGCATCACCATCTATTCTATGGACATGTTGTGGGATCTGAGGATCTAGGTATCTTTGGTATCTAGGGATACCAAACAGTGCGCTCTTGACATCAGTAAGTCAATGGATTAGAGTTTTCAAAAGCCCTTATCCTCAGAAGTGAAATGGTGTTGATTGCTCTTGAAAGTCAGGTGCCAGGAAGAAGATAAGTTTTTCTTGAATAGAGGCTGGGGGATTTGTCCAGGCTTTTGCATGCATGGATTTGTAACTCACTGGCATCACCAGAATTTTGGACAAAACTGCCGTGGGTTGCCACAGTAGAACCAAAATCTCTCCTTGTCCTCCCCTTGCTCAGATCCCTTTTCTAAAGTGCTCGGCTGCCAGAAGCACTCCCTCTCCAAAGGAGGGAGATGCAGTTCTCCAGTGTTAACAAATGACTGGTCAAAAAATGCACCCCAAAAATTGAAGACTCTAAAGAGACATTATTGAACTTATGGAAGATAAGATATCTTGTATCACTTACATGTGCAAAGCAGCACCTATCTTCTGAACCAGACATATTTTGAATATTTATGCAGAAACAGCTCCTTTATCCATTTTCAAATGTTCCTGATCTAGTTTAATCAATTAAAACAACATTAAATGCATTTGAATATCTCAGCTCTTTCTCTTATCAATATAATTCTCAAACGTTTTCTTTCAGAGCCCAAGGTGATGAAAAATAGATTCATTTACTCTATTACTTCTTATAATTGTGGCTCCAAGATTTTTTTTCCCTAATTTTGAAGCCACAAGAAGACTTTATGTGGCTCTAAAACTGCTGTTGGTTTTCATACCACAATACTCAAGGGCATATCTCTCCTTCAGGCTGCTATTGTTTGCAATCTGGAGATAAAGGCACACTTGATAAAACTCTTTTAATGATGTTAATATTAATACTTTGGTGGAACACTTTATCCTCCAGTAATAGCTTTAAAGAGTTTGTTGAGATTTTGTCATCTCATACATTTTAATAGAATATTAGGTTTGTGATTAACAAGAAAAAAATATCTACCTGTTACTTTATTTTACTTACAGTGTCATATAACGGCTGCCAGTGGAATAATGTATACCTTGCACCATATGTAGCTCAGCACTCATGATGAATACTTGATGCTTCAGACAGAAAGTGAGGTGCAAACTAGTTATGAGCATTAGCATAGGCCACTCTGTTCAGAGTCAGTCCCTTGGGAAGCTTTTCATGGAGATAACCTGCTCTGAGGGCAGAGTGTGAAGCACTTCTGTCTGAAGGAGGCAATGCTCCCAATCCCATAGGTAACATAGCTGCTCCGATACTCCCTTTGCGAACAGAAGGTCATTTTCTTATCTCTAAGCCAGCAGCATTGTGTAGGCTCTGGAGCTAAGCCAGGAGCTTGTAGTTTGTCCCTCTCTGCTCCTTTGGAAAGATTTTATGCTCAAGGAAGTAAGAATATTGGCTTGAGAACACTTTACTGCCAGGCCATGATGAGAAGGTAGATGAGTCCCCAGCTGTGGAGAGCTTTTTTGGCTGGAAACATCACTGGTAACTGAGTGTGACTGCAGTTGCTGAAGCCATCCATTGCCCCCATGGAAGGAAGCTCAGGTTAGTCTCAGGGCAGGGAGAACCCATGCTGGCTCCAGCTCTTTAGGAGCTTATGCTGCAGAGTATGCAGCACAGTATGACATCTGGATCATTGCAATAGGGTCTGCTCTCATAAAACCTGGGATAAACAAAGAGTTTGGGGCTGATCAGAGCTTAGGGACATGCCTTCACTGCTGTCTGTCTAACAGTCATGATGCACACTTCTTTGGCTCCAATTTCTAACCCACTTTTGCTGTATTTGTAATGGATCTCCTGAGTCTCAGCCAAATCAGCCATCCTCTGGGCTTTAGATTCAGGTGGTCACAGCCACATTTCACTCTACTATCTCCTTCAGAGGTAGGAATACTGATGACATTAGCTAGTGGATCTGCATACAATTCTCCAACAAATATGCAGGCGGGCTTCAAGAAGGCTTCAAAAAAGGGACTTATGCTCCTACATGAGAAGCCTTCCCATAAGCTGCAGCATTCCTACCAGGGTTTCTTAAGAAACATGGAAGCAGACCCGCTTAAGAGAAATCTTATCTGAGCATAGTCAGTGGTAGCAAGGAAGCATTTGCCAAATAGGCCATATTTACTTGCCTGTGGGAGAATAGGGGACCAACCTCTGGTCCCCTTGGTGGAGGGCAGCGCTGCTTTGCCTGGCATGGGTCTGCATCACAGTGATGTGAGCGATATAACTATCCTTGCACAGGTCAATCACTTCAGATGCTATTGCATTCCCAGCTGCATAATTTATTGTGGCTGCCACATGAGGGCTAGTGAAGACAACCAGAATGAAGTGCTGTGCAGTAACAGCCTTGGTAAATTAAGTAGTGGTGGGTCTGAGCAGTAAGATCCTGATACGGATCTGAATTTTGAACAGCTCGAGTTCAAGGGAGCCCGGATTCTGGTTTTGGGCTCTGTCCCATTTAGAATTACAGCAAATGAACCCATCACCACTTTGAACCCAATGTTTCACACTGTGATAGTGGCTCTGGGAACACTTGATGAGCTGCTGTCAGTCAGAGCAATAAATTGGCCGGCTTTGTGTCAGCTGATGAAAATGCTGCAGGAAAAAGTGCAGGCTTTAAATGTCCTTTCGTCTTTCTACTCTCAGGCCAAAAAACAAAAGAACTTCATAATAATATAAATAAGAATGAATTCCCCATATTCCTCTCTCTTTCAAGCTGGTAAAAACAATCATTTTGCAATGCTCATCAGAGCTCAATTCTTTGTGTTGCAGCCAAGTATAGCAAAGCCACTGCAAATCAGGGAAAAGAAATATTCTTTTCTTGCTTGTCATTTGAGGTTATCTTAACCTGGTTCTAGCTGAATGCCTCTTTGCAGAGCCTCATTAAAGACCCCAACTATTTCTTCACCTAAAGGAACTTGTCTCCTCCTGAAAAGCTTCTTGGAGAGGAAGAAGTTTTCATCCCTCGTATCTGGAGGGATTTTAATCTTGATACTAGGCAATGTGCAGGATTCATGCTTCATGACAAGCTTCCACCATGAAGTAGTATGGGACTTTAAGCCTTTTAGCAGTAGTGTAATGTGTCGATGAAACATAATCCTGCTTGGCACTCCCTAAAAAGATCTAATGGCTTGTGAGCAAATCAGGAAGACTGAATGTGCTGTTAGCTCAGCAAGCTCAGTCTGTACAAGCCTTTGGACTGTTCTGAGTGCGTCTTTTAATCTTTCAGGTACATTATCCAGTGTGTAATTTTCAGGTGACACTTCAGTGGTATGTTTAGCCTGGGAATAAAGCTTCATCACAAAATAGTGTAGGTTGGTTACTTTGCAGGAGCTGCAGATAAGGTGATAAATTCTGCCAGGGAGCGTAGCATGACAGGATGCCTTCAGGTTGCATTAAGAAAATATTACATAGGCAACATGGTAGCCTTCTTTTACTTATTGAGGAGCTGGACTATTATTTCCACTAAGCATGACAATCATCTCAAGTATTAACAGCCTCCTTGACCTGCGTTAGATGTCCCATAGTTGTGTACATGAGTACTAGAAATATAGAACTAGCAAAAATGAGTGATTTCTTGCTGAATGCTCAGTATTCATGATACTTTTTCCTTTCTCTTTCTGCTGCTCCAGAATTAATTAATACTATTTTCTGGACCTCTGTGGCTAGGGAAACTATTTATCAGTTCATTTACACTTTGATTTTGCTATTCTAGATGTAATTATTATTCCTGGGAGTTTTTTCTTTCTTTTCAATTTCTTTTCCAGCATCATTTCTCTTCCAGATAATTCACATTGCCCAGCGTAACCTTGCTATCAAAGATAATGCACTTTCTGAAAGACTCTTTAAGTCCCTTCTTCTATGAATAATCTTAATTGCTTAAACAGCCCATATGGCTTCCATGAGATTACTTGTTTAACTAACGGTTTCTCTGTCTTGCCTTACTGTCTCTTTCAATCCATCTGGTAATCCAAGGTTATAATTGGTCACAAATACTTTGTTAATTTGTATTTGCTGTTCAAAAAGGAAAAAATAATCACTGAATGAATGGTTCTTCTTTGCTCCCTTTTGAAGGCTGCCCCTCCTGGACAATTCAAAATTCTAGTGAAAACCTCTAGCGGAATTTTGACTTATTTTCAGCTTGTCAGCTCTTCTGACTAGTTTTTTTGGACTCCATTTTCCCAATTATTAATCTACTGACCTTACCTAATACATATGCATGACAGTAAGTCTGACAATATCAGACTACCAATATGATTTAGCAAACATGGTTATTCTGAGGAAGGTATTTCTGCCTTGACAGTACCATCCTGTATTGTGGTCCTAGAGAGCCTTTTAAGCAGTCACTTTTTCCCATCTCAGGAGAACTTTTTCAAGTGTGACAAGGTGATAATCTGTAATAGGATTTCTGCCCACAGAGTACTCGCAGGGTTTTGAAGCTAATAACTTTAACTAAAGATATTAAGCATTCTTGAAGGAAGCATGCCCAAAGAAAGAGTAAGCTCAGTTCTGATGTAGAACAATAGGTACAGTAGAACAGCTTAAAGGCTAACTAACTGATGAGTGCACATGTTCAGAGATCATGGCTAATTACATCACAAGCTGGCAACCACTGGACTCTAAGTACCATATGCCGTTTCTCAAAAATAAGTGATGCTGCTCCTATCCAAGAGGCTGCCACCACTGTCAAGAAACTAATAAAAAAGTCTGGGGTCTCAGTGGATCTGCACTGGAGCCAATGATGTAGCTTTGAAGATGCCACTTTACAGATACAGCCTAATTTTTGAGTACCCAAGATCTAGACAGCAGTGCCCCAGTCACAAGTGTGAGTTACTCCCTGTTCCTCCTAAAAGCACTCTTGCTTGGTAGTATTTGATGGGAAATTTGGTAGGGAAATAGGGTACTTATGGTAACAATAAAAGTTACAACATTATTAGAAGCATCCTACAAACAGTCTACTGTTTGTTCTGTGAATCTTATCACCAACCAAACATTGGAAGAGTTTTACCTATTTATTCCATTACATATCAGCAGTGAAGAAAACAAAATATTCTACAGTAGTTTCACATTAAATTTTTCAAGTAGCCCAGTTGTAATGATCTTTATTCTGAGAGAACATTTGTGCAAGAAAAATTGCATATTCCATATAAAACAGTGACCATTTTTAGTATTGGTTGGATGTTCTGCTTCTTATATCAAAAGCTGATCATAGGAATTAAACACTTAGCAACTGCATTAAAAAACCCAAAAACATAGGGGGGGAAAAGAGTGAGTGTCAAGGGCTCTGAAGTTTCACTTCCTAAACACAAGACTTCATCTTATGATTCATTACAGTAAATGGCAACTTGACCTGCAATCTGGGGAATACAGCCATTATGAAATGCAATGTTAAACATCCAGTTTTTATTATACATTGTTTTTTCTGAATTTCGAATGTCATCCATCTCATGAAGGAAATACTTTCTCTGAAATAGATCCAAATGGAGAACAAAAAAAAAGAGGGGTTTTAGCCAAGACCAGACATTGTAGAAGTAGCCACACTTCAAATAGGAGGAGCTCTGAAAGGGCAGCACAGAAAGTTACCATAATAAATACAGGCATGAAGTTTCAATAAAATATGGAAATTAGTATTTGAAAAGGCAAACCCTTTACCTGTTATAAATTATGACAGTAATTTCTAGCTCATAACACCTCACAAAGCAATTGTGATCGAGAAAATCTTCATTGGAGTGTGAGATGCCTCATCAGGTGTGCTGGAGCTCTTGCTACACTTGCATCTTCCTGAAATTGCCTATAACCATGACACTTACTATCCTGCTGTTTACTCACATTTAAGATTAAGAAATTATTCATTGTTTAATACAGCATGTAATGCCTCCCCTAGAAAAAACCTTCTCTATGCAAACATACCTTGTATTTATTATGAATGAAACTCATTAATAAGTAGTGCAATCAATATTTGAGCTCTCAGAGACATCAAATTCTAGGGGTTGCCGTTTGGCCGCTATTCGTCTTAATGTCAGGGTTTGGAGAACAGGTTGTACTTCAGCAGAGGTATCAATTTCCATAAGTCAGAATCAGAGGTTGTGTCACCTGTTTTGCCATCTATCTACCTACTAAATCTTTCATCTGTCCCTTACAAATACGCACACACACTGCTGTCACTAGTTATGGCTGCAGCACTTACTGGTTTCACTTCTGTAGTTTTCCCCACCACTGTGTTATGCCTGAGTAGGGAAGATCTTTGTCAAATAACTTCCCATTGGTTTCCTCATTCTTAACCAGACTCTTATTGCCATCCGCACTTGTCTGAGGCACTTCAGTCTAGTCCATCTCCCAAAACCATCCAGGCATCAGGCTACATAGTCTCACTGTAAGTAAACTTATAATACGGTATAAACTAAGAGTGTAACAAGATCAAAAGTGTAAGCAGAGCTCATAATATCCAGCTGGACTCATTAGATGTGTGAAGGCAGATACCCCAAACCTTCACAGAAATATGTATGCATGCAATTTAATTCTTTGACACAGATATTTTAGAATGTCATTACAGCACTTTCTAAATTGAAATTCCAGTCTTTTATTTTGGGTCTGTTAAGGAATACAATACCTACGTATTCCTACAGGAAACAGGTATAGATTTCCTGGCTCATTTTCTGCTATGGATCTAGAAATCTTCGCCTCTCCTTATTTTTTATATTGTTTTTCTTTAGGTATGTAAGAAGCACATTTGCACAGCAGTCCAATACAGCCTGTGTAAATCAGTGTCATTCCATCCAAACAAGCAGAGCTACGCTGATTTACTCTGACATCAGATTACACTGACATCAGCTGAAGCAGGTTGTAAATTTTGTGGTGGTTTTTGACTTCAGACTTCCTCCTTTTTCAAGGATATATGTTATAAGATCTCTCCTGTAAAAGGTGGACAAGCTCATTGTGCTATTCCTTTTGAGAAGCTGTGTGGGTTTGTGCCACATGTAACTCCTAAAGGTATTTTTAACTGTCCTTAATTGTTCTACTAAGTCGGCAAGTAAGCATAGTTCTGAAGAGACACAGTTTTCTTACTCTGACTCTAGTTTTCCATGCTTCTTTTTTTGAATAGAGACATCTGTAATGCATGACATATTAATTGAATAAATACTACTTCAAACCATGCATAGCTGAACTTAATTTTTAAGGAAAAATATTCTCCTGTCTTAAGCATCACTGAAAGCTTATACACAGAAAAAAGAACAGTTATCTGCTGAACTGTATCAGCGTCCTCTGATATAGCCATCTTTAAAGAACTCCTTTGGGTAATAGTACTAATTAAATCCTGCAATGCTTATTCAGTCTTCTGTCCATAAAAACTCCCACTGATGGGATCTCAGAGTCCTCTGAAAAGCAGGGCTAACTTTATTTATGTGTATAGATATGGATTCAAATGCCTAACATTACTCAGACTTGGAAAATGTTGGCCTCCATGCTCAAGAACCACAGAATAAGAGACTTGAGAGATGGACTGACAATCAAATAGGGTCTTTCTCAGCCTCCTACCAGTATAAAGAAATTACAATGGTAGAATTTCTTTCAAGGGGAAAAAAAATAAGAAGCATTGAAATAATAGAAAACTAAATCAATAGTGAGATTTCACAGTATAAAAGGAATTTGTGGGACATGAGTTCAAGGTAATGCACAATTACAAGGCTAAACTATTTCAACTATTCATACATAATGCTCTGTTCCAAAACATATGTAACTGCTGTAGAGAAAAGCTCTACATAAAGCCATCAATATCAGAAAAACTGCCTTGTAGAACCATTGTTTTGATGGAAAAAAACCCAGCCAAAGAAATATTAACTATACAGTAAAGTGAGCTCATCCCATATGTATAAGGATAAGTCCTTAAAATTTTGTCAGAGCTTGGTGAGTGGCACATGGCACAATGGTGATTCTTCTGTCAGCTGTGGTTTAATATCTAATGCCCTGACCAGATTTCTGTGATTTGAGCAATAGATTTTTTTTCCTAACTGAATTAGATCTCGTTAGGAATGGGTTTGTGATCTGCCTGGATCATTCTAGGTTTGAGGGATGAGTCTTATATTCTCTATTGTTGTTTACATACCAAGTCATTGTGAATGTCACAATGTCTTCATGATGTCTTCACGATGTCTTCACGATGTCTTCACAATATCTTAATAATTCCATTTGACGTTGCCAGACCCTAACACCAATGGGTTTGCAAGTTTAATGGAAAATCAGTGAGACTGCCACTCTGAAGGTTTTCAAAGCTGTTTACATTTTGATGATTTGGATTTCTAAGTCCTGAATGTTAAGCATCTAAATCCCTTTGGCCTTGCAAAGCTAAGAAGACTGAAGAGAAATGGGGATGGTTTCTGCATAGCACTTGGAAGAATATCAGGTAGTTTATTTTTGCCTGTTCATCCAGCTGCTCAGCCATTTACCATCCTAATAAGTCTAAGTAGGCAACCTTCTGTTTCCCTAAGGAGTCTAGATTGCCTGTGGCTACGTGGATTGGTCTCTAATAGACAAGATATCCCATACACAGAGGGGGTCATGCTGATGCACTGACATTTGCTTGGGGAAGGGAATTTGCCATCACTGTCCATCTTCTCAGCTGTTTTGCAGGACATTTCTGTTCCTTCTGAAAAGGCTGTGGATCTCCCATGTTAGGCTTTTACCACCCACAAAGATAAGCCTCCCCCCTCTGCTTGTCTGTGGGCATTGTCCTATCTTGGGATACAGGAAATCTGCACTCCGACATGGGACTGGGGCTAATGCGACTCAGACATCGCCCTGGAGAGCTGCTTGGCATGCAGTGTGCCTGCTGTGCTTGGCAGCCTGGTGTTTCATGGCTAATCAGCATGTGCCGGAGCACAGGCAGCACCATTTACAGTGGAACTGACCCTCAAATGTCCCTTTCTGGAAAGAAAGCAAGGGTCAGATTAAAGCAAATCTCACAATGGAAATGGCTAGGCTGGAAGCTTTCTTTACTCTTGATCCTGGCTCCAGGTGGCCTTTAGCACAGCAAAGACCAACTGGGAGACTGTCCAAAAAGAAGGGCAAAGACAGCTTTGGAACCCGTGGCAGCCAGCCCCTATGGCCCCACCACCCCTACCCACAGCCTCTCTGGGCTAGCCAGTGGGCTGGCAAGCCCGTAGGATAAACCACACTCACCCCTCAGCCTGTGCAGCTTGGTCTCCAGGGACAGTGGGCATTTATCTGATATCAGTTACATCAGTTTGACACTAATATCTCCAGCAATTAGTGCTTTAACAAATCAGTCATGAACCACAGTTTCAAAATTATTTTAACAACCAGAGCACATTGTCACTAGGAAGTGAAAGCAAATTTTTCAACAGCAATATTTTAATGCATAGGAAAGAGAAACAGACAGTACCTGTTGCTGAGTACTTTGCATCATGTTTTAAAGAAAACAAGAGTTTTGTAGTTTTGTAACATTTTCTCCCTTTTTTTTTCTTAGTAGTAGAAGATCCATTTTTCAGGCTGGACACAAGACAGCAGACGAGAAACTCTCAGGCTTGTAATTCCCTCAAACAGGCAGTGAGCTTGCAAAGCAATTATGGGCTTCTGTGGATTAGGATAAATAACTTATCTGAACTACAGTGTTGTTACACACAAAACCAAAGCATATCCTACAGCAATCTCTGCTGTGCTTTGTTCTAGTTTCAACTTGCCAAAGACTAACTCAATATATGACTTTCTCATAAGCTTAGCATGGTGTTACATTCTCATGAGTACCCAGAAAGCCCTGCACCTGTGTCTGGGGATGGTGCAAGACCAAGGACAGCAAAGCAAGAAGACATGAAGAATTCCTTTCCCAATGAAATTTGGCAGGAATTTTAGGAAAATAAAACCCAGACTCAATATTTCCAGGAAGATGACAGAATATGTGATTGACTGAAGGTTTGCTTGGATCTTAGTGATTGGGTAGCTAAATGTCATATCTTTGATTCCCATGCATCTATCATGATATTGCTTTTATTCCCTGACACAGAAAGAGATGTGCTAGCATTCTCTTTCAGGCTTTTGGGAGAACTCAGTGGTAGGGATAGGAGAAAGGAGCAGATCCCATGTTTCAGTAGACTTTGGGGGCTCCTGGCCTCCAGACGGTGAAAAAAGGAAGTGGGATAGTTAACGAAAGCAGAGGATAGGGAGCAACAGCATGCTCCTTAATGAACAGGATCAGACTCCAGCCTGTGGGGTTGTGTCGGAATCCCACTGTCGGACCAGGGTGCTTCATCTGAGCACTCTTCCACTTACCATCATTAAAGAAACCACAATCTTTTAAATGAGACACGACTTAGCCATTACTTTATGGTTATGTTCCAAATGACTAATCATATTTTACACAGGTTACACACTCTTCAGGGAGAGTTTTTGATCTATACTCACTATTAATAACAAGGACCTTTGCAAAGGTAGGTGATAGCTGATTAACGTCCCAGGACGTTCTATGTTTAGATGTTGTGTTGATAATGCTGTCTTCTGGTACAAGTGCTCAGAAATAAAACTCTAATATAATCGGCAAATTAGCTGCAGAATGATAAGCTTCATTACAGCTAGCCAGCTACTCCAGCCTTCTGCTTTTATCAATGAATTAAAAGCTCTTCATCTGCAGTTATTACTGTAACATGACACGGCAGCAATGCTGAACAGTTGAGAAGGCGATTTTGCTGCGATAAGCATGGTCCCCTGCAGACTCTGTGGTTCTGTAACATGCATCCCTAGCCATGGGTTTGTTCTCCATAATCAAAGATTTCATTTAAAAATAAAACTGCATTAAATCCAATGTGCCTGTAAAGGCAGCTTTTAAAATGGTCCTCTAGTGTAGGACAGCGTCAGGATGTCAGTCTGAGTCTGCAGGCAGACAGGAAATTATCAAGCCTAATTCAGTCTCTGCAATCTATGTTTTTTTTGCAGGGGACAAGGAGAGAGTGCTGAGGTCCCTGCATAAAGAGCAACCGTAGTAGTTAGTGTTTATAAAAATCATAATTTCTCTTTGGACTTCTGGATTTTCCAGTGGCTTTGTGTGGAGCATGGGGTCTTCACTGTTGCCAGAGTCTTTTTATGAAGTATTTGTATTTGTCCTAGGTAAAGATTGTAACTTTCAATTCTATTCATTTCTGAGATTTAGAGATCTTTATGCTGACACTTTCTTTCTGTGATATATTTCCCATGATGTTTGCTAGAATCCTATCTAGCCTTTTTGGGCATGTGTGGGTAAACAACTGTATGATGAAAAACAGCTTGAAAAAGATTTTGAAAAATAATTTAAAAGCAGTTGTCAGCTCAAAATCTGATTGGAAATCCCTACTGAGTTCAGTAGAAGTTAGGCTGGGCTTACATCTCCCATGTACCTAACTAGAACTCTGCTCATTTTGAAAGGGAGCTTGTCACTCCCTGGCTTTGGCAATAATCAAACCCTGTCTTTTCCAGGTGGAAAGTCCTTTGAATGGTGGTCACCAGATGCAACGACCTTGTGGGAGGGATGGCAGAATGGATGTCTTGGTTGCTTGATGCTCAGGCCTGAGAAACTCCATTTGAAGCAAGAAGTCTGCAGAAACCTCTACTACCTTTCTCCTATAGCAAGTCCTGCATTTTTCCTGCTCTAGGCAGTGGTAACAGTGAGACAGCATTGTAGTGGCTCTTATTAAGGTTGGGAACTGCTGCAAGAGAAAGTAAGACCAGAAGAAGACAAGAGAGAGGTGTTATGTTGAGGCTGGACTGCAGCCACCCTCTCCCTATTGAAACTTTTCTCAGGTGTTAAAAATCAAAACCAATCACTAAGTAATGGAATAGCATACTGAGCAAGCAGGGATACACAATCCTTTTCTCTTAAACCCCTCATTCTCCCACTCCATCTCCAATAAATCCAGTTACAATATTTTTGTTATTCTTCCCCTCTTCTTTCTTAAACTCTTCTTAAGGTGTTCCTGTATGGTACATTAGCTGAGGCACTGGAAGTGGCCTGTGTTAACTTAGTACAACCTAATATTCCCTGCTGACACAAATAGAGAGTTGACATGAAGGAGCGAATAAGTATCCAGCAGATGCTCTTTGGGCTGCATTACAGTTCAGGAAAAGTTGCATGCACTCATATGTTATGAATTTAAAACTGAAAAAGTCATTCTTTCAACATCTAGAAAGTCCTTCTTTCTTTTTGGAAGTTTCTAGCCTTTAAGCTTCTTTCTGCAAGGATAAGCGTATGCATTGAGTGCACCCTGTGGAGTCGAGAACTTGGAAGATCTTTACAAAGACCCTAAATCTTTTTCAAAATGAAAAACCTGAAAGCAATCTCAGACTGAGTCTTAGTGGCTTTTGAATGCTTTAGACACGACTACACAGTTCAGCATCTGGAAAAGAATAGCTGCCTTTTTTTATTTTTTGCAGAAAATTGTATTTCTGAAATAAATGCTTTTGATGAATTTGATTTTGTGTGTGTGAGAAAAGCATCATTTTTCAATGAAAAAGTTCAGCTTCTGTGCAAGAATACTCAAGGAAATGTATTTGGTTTTTGTTAGTTAGCATGACTTTTTTGGTGCATGTATTTTGAAATACCAGTTCAAAATGAAACGCAATTTTGAATTTCTTCCAGGCTTGCCATGGGAAAGCAACATTTTTCTAATAAAACAATTATTTTTCCACAGATTTTTTTTTTAATAAGAAAATGTATGCGGGTTTTGTTGTGTTGCATTTTAATCAGCTTTAATAATGATTAATACCAGACATCAGTTTTTACCAAGTCTTTATTGGCATATGCAGCAGATAGCACATATATTATATGTTGGCTCCAAAAAGAAACAATCCAATCCAGGTAACATTAGCCTTTGCAGGTGCTGATGGAAGGTAGGACAGGAAACGCTCTGCTCCTCGGACAACTCAGCTGCTCATTGCCAAGGAGCAGAGGGGGCCTGGCGTCACCAACTAGCCAAACTTCTTCACAGCTGAATCAGTAACACTGATGGTGTGCCAGAATTTGCGGCCTTCCTGGTCATCGATATCCTGTGCTGGACAAAGGCCAACTGTTTTCATCCAGGCCAAGGCAATAGTTTTCCAATGGATGGTCCATTAAAAGAGCCAGTTAGTATCTGTTGCATTAACTCCTTCAAGGAATTTTTATTCAGCTTCACTGGGGCTGAGTGTTGGTTTGATTTCTGTTGCACATTCGTCTCTGTGTAAAGATGAGGCAGGACTATTTCTGCGCCAAGGAGAGGCCCATCATTGCAGGAGACAAGAGAACAAACATTCTCACAGTATAATCAATCTTATAGAGCAGATGGATACAGTAATTAGAGCAAAAACAATTTTGCCAAGAATATTAACATTTCAACAGTTTATCAGAAAGGGGGTGTTGACACCGGTCAATAATTTTCTGATTATTGCAAAAACATCTTAAGTTGTTGACTATTTTGTGCGAAATAGGACAGACTAATTTTGGCCTCCTGACCTTGTTTACAGCAATGGGAGGTAGCATTGCCACCAAAATCTCTTTCACAAAAACAAACAAACAAACATGTGTTTTCCCATGATTTGAAGGTATTGTAAGCCATAAAGATGTATGGGGTTTCCAAAGAGCATATTTATTTATGTTTTGCTCAGTCTCATGATACTTGGGTGCATGTTGCAAAAAATTAAACAACTGTTGCCAACAGTTAGCACAAGTCGAGCTAACCCATTCCTCCCCCTCTTCCCATGTATGGATGAGATAAACATTATGCCTATAAGCCCAAAAGAAAGAATAATAATAAAAAAGAACTTTGAAGAATCCAAGACCATCGAAGTTTAAAACACTCCCTTCACTGGGGAGGAAATAGCTTCTATTTGGTTCCTACCAGCTAAGAGAAAAATGGGCAAATCTTTGTGAGACAGGGAGGAAATACTGGAATAAAATGAGTATAGATGACGGGTGGGGCATTCTGCTGCCATTATCATATATTTCAGTCATCTGTCTTTAATTTCCTTTTATTCCATCCTTTATTGTTTCTTGCATATTTTCTGTACCAAGGCAATCCTTCCTATTCACGTTTTCTCCCCTGTGCTCTTCCTCATTTGGCTCTGGTGGTGTTCTTCACTTGTCTCTGCTGCTGCTTTCTTAGCACAGTATCAGTGCTGGGCCATTAACACAGTTACGCAGCCCCAGTGGCTTGAATCATTATGCTGTGCTGAAGGACCCTTTCACATACCTGCTGGAAAGGATCCCTCTGTAGGGCAGCAACGTGCCTTGATATAACTGTTGGTTGCACATCTGGATGTGAACATTTGAGAGAAGAGAGCATAAATTCCCCTAAACAATTTCTGACCCTATATGCAGCCCTATAGCTCACGTTTGGGTGCTGTGAAAGGATGGGAGATGCAGGCATGAATTCACTTTGTGTCTTGCTTTCCTTTAATGAATTGCATGAGCTGGGCTCTGACAAAGCCCAGGAAGGAGAAATCAGCAAAACAAGGGAATTCCCTTGATGTCAGAAATGCCCTCCATCCTACCTGTCTGTGTTGAAGAAGTGGAGAGAAGACCAAGCACATGTCCAGACAGAAATTTGCAGTTACATCTGCTCATCTTGCATGTTGCATACAATTTCTTACTAGCAGCAGTAACACTTAGCACTTATAACTTCACAGCCCTAAACTATGGTGGTACAGATGGTTTGATACCAGTGAGCAGTGCTTGCAGCAAAACTAAAGAGGTGTTGGATAGTATGGCCTTAAATCACCATTTTAACCTGAGTCTCAGTGTGAGGTGAATTTAAGGCCAATTCCTACCATAAGTCAGAACAACACAAAAACTGTTTCATGTTTTGCTTGGTTGCCATTGACCTCTGTGGGACCACAGCAGAAATGAGGGCTCAAGTGGATGAGTGTTTTGCCCACACACTTTTTTTTTTGTGGGCACAGTCTTATCCTTGGGAAGTGAGATGAAGAGGTTCAGTGGCCAAAAGTGTGAAGGTTGGCACCAAATTGCTTGAATCCTCCCCTCAGAATAAGTATTTATGACTTGTGGCATGTTTCCTCCTTTGCTTTTCCTCTTGACATTACTCCAGTGGGTTTGCTGAAGCAAAGTGAAGTTCAGGAGGCAAGTTTGAAAAAGCCTGCTGTAGATTCTTGTTCGGCAAATAAGATGGAAGCCAGGGGCTGTAGGATCTCGAGTCTGAGACTGCTCCAGATATCTTTGGCTGTAGGAACATCTGCCCCTGTGCCTATTTAACAAGCTGAGGTGTTAAAACTGACAGTCAGAAAACTTTTCTGCCAGTTCTTGAGCCTTTTAATCATTTGCTATCTTTGTGAAGGATAGAGCTGCCCCAGTTTACATTGCAACCGCACTGGGTGGGAACTGGATGTGGCACTTCACACCCTTCCTTACAGCAGCAGAAGCTCAAGGTTTTTATTATGATGTCAATAAAAGAAAGTAGCTTTTCCCCTTGCCCCAGCAAAGTAGCCAGAGACCATCAGCAGAGCGGCTCAGCAGCTGCAGTAGAAAAGGGGCAGCTGCTACTCAGAGCTCTTGCAGCTGCTCCATGCTGGACCCGGTGGGTTAAAAGACTGGACTTAAAAGTCCTTGTGAAAATAAATGTCCCATGTACTAGCTGTCTGGCAGTGTTTGTGATCAACAGCTGATGTATTGATTAAACAGGGGAGACAATGGATAAGCAGATAGACTTATACTTGCAAAAAATAAGAGCAAGCAAAATGAAGCTAAATGGCTGGAAATCTGCCCCATTGCATCTTTAAAGGTCAGAAGTGTGGAACAAAGATCAAGTTGTGCAGGGAGCGACAGGGGAATAAATGCCCTGAAGGGCCTGAAACAGCCTGAGTTTTGGCCTTCAATGTTTGTGCAAAGCATCTCCCAAAAGGAGATAGAAAGGAGGAGGGCAATCTGAAGCCAAGCCCTAGAGCAGACAGTGGCAGATGCCACATGCTGGAGCAGTGCTCCATGGGACATGATGACAGCCCGAGGGTCTGCCTGCACAGGAATGATACATTGGATTAGGCTATTCACCCTGGCTTCAGGAATGAGCTGTATCAAACGTGAAATGCAATCACATTGCTTTGATCTGCTTTCCCACGGTGCTTTTTTTGTCCAACAGTGTGTGCAAGTGGTGTCAGGCTCACGTGCTATGTGGTGCCCTGGGGAGGTACACCAAGCTGCAGTGACCATCACTCTGCTCATTGTTTCACAGAGGGTGCTGCGGAAACCCCAGTGACAACTGAAGGAGACCTGGGATCTGGGATCAAACCAGTACATTCCTGTCATTCTTCTCCCAGCCATCTTATAGTGCACCCTAAGAAGATTGGGAGTGATGTTTCATGACAGGATGATGTAAATATATACATCTTTTTCTCTTTTATAATAATCCCTGAAGCTCTTACCTTTCCCTGGTGTGAACCTTTCCAGCGGGCTTTTGAAGAAGAGAAAGGAACAGGTCAGCTAAACCTGAATGGAAGTGGGATGTGCACAGAGGAGGTTGAAAGAAAGAATAAATATAAAGAAAATAATAAAGAAAGAAATAATAAAGAATGTCCCAGTTTTGTAGGTGAATGGGGTCAAAGAAGCCTTACTTTACTCTTGCTGCAGTTAGAGCATCGTTGTGAACAGTGGATGCACTAGCACCATGGCAATGGCCAAAATGATTTGGGTATAAATTTCTATGCTGAGTGTGTGGGAGGGAATGTTTTGTAAATACGAGGTGACTTACTCCTCAATGAAATTATTCAGATCAGTTGGTTTAAAATCTGATTATGAACAAGATAGGAAATAAAGCACACTAACTGTATTTAGCATACCTGACCAAGAACACAGTGCACATTTCAGCCCATTCAAATTAATCTCCCTTGTGACTACAGAGGACTCAAAACAGCCCTGTCCCTGGCTGGATGCCAGACACTGCCCACATGGATACCATCAGTGGGTCACAGAAATACACCACTTCGGTGTATTCTTCACATGTTGTCCAGCACTGTGGAGGGGAAAGCAGTCCATGGCCTCTTTAAAAGAAGGTCAGATCAACCCTTTGCTTTCACAAACTCTTCGAACCTTTTTTAAGCCATTTGTGCTTTAAGTATGAAGGGGCATGTGTGGCAGTGAGTGCAGCAGTTACAACGGCTCCCTTTTGCTGGTTTTTAATCCTGATAGGTGATAATTTTAATGTCACCGCTAGCTGTGTTACAAGAAATGTGAATTTTGTTTGGGTATTCACCTTCCATGCACCACATGATTTTGGAGGCATTTCCTAGAGCAGCAAGCTGCCATTGCCTTTTTCTAAGCCTTCTCTAGTTAATCTTTCCTCTGAAACACCATTCACTCTTTTGGCATTTTTGCAGGACATCCAGTATGCGAACCACAAAGTGCTCCTCACTTAATTTTCCCTGGTGGCTAACTCAGACCCCCTTCAATTTAAACTGGTCTCGCAATTCTCCAGTCATCTCTAGGCATGACTGCACCCAGTAAGTTTTTATCTAGATATTTCTTCTCACCTTTCCTCCTTTTCCGTCTCCTTCAGCCTCCCAGCTGATATTAAATCCTTATTAGGCTGGGGATATAGCGTTTTGCCTGCTAAGGCAAGCCAACAACACCTGTACTTATTTCACAGTCCAAGCTGTCATGCTGATAATGATAAAGAATCACTTTTCCTACACTTGTGAAAGGACATCCTTGTTTACCTTTCCCTGCTATGGTTTGCTCAAAGGTAAGTTGTTTTCTAAATTGCTTTCCCTGGGTAAAAACGTTGACTGCAGATGAAAGGCTGTGTTTAGGTTGATGATGGGAGACTAAAGAAGAGTTAAGCCATTTTGAGGCATGCTACATGCAAAAGAGCCCCCTCAAGATGGGACAAGAAGGGACACACAGCTGTGGGTAGTGCTGCTAGTGATCAGGATGGTCTCCTGATGTAATGGGGATGTGGAAGAGTGACATCTTTAAGGCTGGTCCTGCAAAGACACTTTATTTTGTAATAAGAATAATAACTTCATAGGATAGTTAGGGTTGGAAAGCACCTTAAGATCATCTAGTTCCAACCCCCTTGCCTTGGGCAGGGACACCTTACACTAAACCACGTCACTCAAGGCTCTGTCCAGCCTGGCCTTGAACACTGCCAGGGATGGAGCATTCACAGCTTCCTTGGGCAACCCATTCCAGTGCCTCACCACCCTCACAGTAAAGAACTTCTTCTTTATATCCAATCTAAACTTCCCTTGTTTAAGTTTTAACTCGTTACCCTTTGTCCTATCACTACAGTCCCTAATGAAAAGTCCCTCCCCAGCATCCTTCAGAGCTCTCTTCTTTAAATTCTGCTCTTAGAGAAGGTCTCCTGCTAAGTCAGTAGGGCTCTGCATGAATTTCTCCAGACCCAACAGTTTCAAATCATTGCAACTGATTCTTTAAGATAACTATAGCATGGTGAATTCTCTCTCTGAAGCTTCTTGGGGCAACTTACTTGCTCCAAAACCTCAGAACAGTGTGTGAGCTTATATAAATCTGTGCATCCACAGAGGTCATGTTTTTTTCTATTCTCTTGAACTGTGATAAACATCTGGGCCATACAGTACATTTTAATTTTTTTTAACTCCCCTGTGCATCTGGTCTGAGGAGGAGTGGAGCTGTAGGAGACAGTTCAGAAAAGTAAGCTCAAGGCTGAAAACACACTGCTTGTGGTTGGATGTGATCCTGGAGGAAAATGAGAGGTTTTGCAGCCTGGATGTTGCTTTAGCACGTTATGTGGGTAAGCAAGTAATCTGGAAAGCGAGTCTTAACAGCATCTGCCGCGGTTGCTGTCAGTCTGCAGCTGACGAAAAGAATCCTGCATGTCCTGCACACAGCGACAGTACCAGAGGACAGTTAGGGGACCTCTTTTGCCAGCTGAGGACAGCTTAGGAGGCTTTTGTGTTATCCTAAATATTGCCTGCCAAGGCAAATCCCATGATTGGAGACCATTGCACCATTGCAGGACAGAAATATTTTCCATGGAGTCTTGGCAGTACCTTGAAGTATTCCTGGGTATTGCTTTAGCACACCTTGCAAAAAGAGCCTGTTCATCCACGCAGGGGTAGCTATTGTGACTTTACCAATGCTCCCACCTTTGTTTGGCACCTTCCTCTTTCCCTTTCCTGCTCTCTTCTGGGATGCACGTCCCTTTGCCTCCTCTACTCCATCAGCTCAGAAACTACTTATCTGGCAGTGGGTATGCTCCAGTTGTCACTTCCTTTCCAACGCAAGTGGACTATTCTATCAAGTCCTCAGGGCTCACAGTGCAGATGATAATGGATAGGTGAAATCAGATACATACAGGACTTGCTGCTTCATGCTAAACTGTGGCACATATACATGAGTGTTATCATGTAACTGGGAGAGATGAAATTTGGGCAAGATAACCCAGAGCAGGAAGGCAGCAAAGGCCAGGCCAATGTGAAATAATGCAGAGTGGAACAGTGGGAAGAATGCCAGTAGCAGAGCAGGAGAGAAGGCTCCCGTATGAACCTGAAAGCAAACAAACTCGCTGCCAAGTAGCACTACTCTTGCTCCAAGGAGGATCACTTATTGCAGTTTGAATTATTAGCTCATTTGTTGTAGTAAAAGAATTGTGTGGACGCAAGGCACCGTGAGGAGGCCAAACTAAAATTACATCTGTGTGCAAAAAAAGGCCTGGGAGTGTATTTATATCCTTGCTTTGCCATGGGACTGTTATTCAAAGTACAATATAAATCATTATGTAAAAATCAAAATACCTTTGGTCTCTGCAATGTGCCCAACATCAAAGCACAAGTTCAATAAGTTAAGCAGAATTACTAATACTTGATATTCAAGTAGATCTTCTGTAGTATCTAATTTATACTGCTCTTAACATATGGGGCATTTGCTTTGGCAAGTGAACTCAGCAATGTTTGACTGCTAAGTCAGAAAAGTATTGACTTAGTAAATCACTGAAACAAACCCACCAGTCTGGGGGAACCCTGCCTTCTATCTGCATTTGCTGCACCTTCCCATCTTAAAGAAAAAATTAAGTGGAATGATTTACTTTAAAATGTGGAATTTTCTTCTGCATCATCTGACCAATTGAAAATATCTATACAAGATACCAGTCCAAATTCCTGCATTGTAGGGTAGGGAGTCTTTATAACAATAAGCATCTTTGTATGTATGACTGGGGTTTGAAACTGTCCCCAAGCCATGGACTTAGAATATGGGACCTCTTCGGTTTTCTTTCAGGCTTGAAAAGCTCACACTGGGCACTCTAGCATATACACATAAATCTTGTCAGTTAAATATAGATTAATGGGAATCAGCAGGGAGTAAAAATACTCCACTTTTAACAGCAAACACCATAAAACATGGCAAAAATTTCAGTTTTATAACAAAAAGTATGCAAGTCCTGCCATCCCCACTCGGTTCCCTTTTTTTTAGGTATTTGGACTTGTTTTCAGCTTAAATTCTATTTCTAGTAAGCAACGCTCTTTCTCCATATTTTCTTAAGTATATACAAAATAATAATTTCACACACTTGCAGTGAAGTCCTACTCACTGAGTTTTACTAACAACTTCCCAGCTAATAGTGTTCTGTTGTCTAAATTTGTGCTCTTCATCACAGAAGTCTGGTTTGATTTCTTAATCTTTGCAGAAATGGAAAAAGGAACAGAAAAAGACATAAGCTAATTTTGTAGGTAGTCTGACTGGTCCATGAGTCAAGGTGCACATGCTTGTAGTGGCTTAACTCTGAACAGTATAAATCTCTCACATCTGCATAAAGTTGGGATCCTTCATACCCGTATCACCTTTGAAAATGCTACTAAGGATTTAACAAAAATGGTTTTGGTCACTTAGGCCAAGTTAAAAGAATGTACTCACAGCCCACTCACTGGGACACAAAAAGGCAATGATTCAAACCTCTGTGCAGGCAATATGTGACTACAGAGGCTGAACTATTTGGAAGATAACCTCAGCTACGTTAGCAGAAAGAACAAGATAATGGAAAAGAAACAGCTATAAAAACCATCTGCAACCACACATGGCTTCCACTTCAGCACCCATAAAACTTAAAAGAATAAAAGAAAAGGAAATTGCTTCCAAAATAGTAAAGACAATTTTATAATCATTTCTTCTTATGCTTTTGTAGCGTGTTGGACATGTTGCCCTGTTTCTGGTATTAGGAGTGCTGCGTGTATTAGCTTTTAGCATGAAGAGGAGTATATTCCAGGAAAGTCTTACTTCACCTTCCCTCCTACAGTGCATAGGCACACATCTTAGTTTAAAAGTGTACTCTTTTTTTTATCTCTTAAGCAGCCCTATTGTAATGGTCACTTGGCACTTCAGCCAGCCCACAGGTGTCAGTGGTATCATCCTGCACGTCAAATCAGCTTGCACTGCCTGGGCTACATTTCATCTTGTCTCATGGCTGTGAACAGGAATCTGTCCTGGCTCTGCCTGGCTGTACAAAACAATGATCCCAGTTGAAATAAGTGAAGAAATCCAAGGATGATCACAGTGGCTTCCCTGGACTAGGCTTACGTTTTGCCCTTTTGCAACCAGCATTGATTTGGGCTATCAGTAGCTTTATAACTACTACAAGACCCCCATAAGCAAGGGCATTGATTGTCTTTTCCTTGGAATGGAATGCCAAATTACACATCCCTGTCCCTCCTAAGGCTTGTTTCCATCCTAGAGTGGCATTAAGCCTCATCTCTTTTAACTGAACTGGTTCCCAGGCCCAAATAATGGCGCAGCCCCAACAGAGCCCTGGAAGCAGCCAAGAGGTGCCGCAGCTGGGAGCTGCTCAATGAACCCCAAGGGTACTGAGACAGAGCACCTGGGCAACCTGCGGCAGTTTTAAATGTGTGGAATGAAAACCTGCTTTGCTGCCTAATATGTGTCTTCCTAAAGAGCCTAACAGAACTAAGTGAGAAATTTGCTGCAAACTAAGAATCATTTGTGCCTTTGAAACTTGAGTTTTGCAAACTTTCCAGTCAGTTTAGAAGAACTGAGCTGAATTTGAATCCTGAATCGCACCGGGCACAAGCTATTTCCCTCCTAGGAAAAGTAGAAGAGTGTGTGCTCCACAATTTCTAGCTGCAGACTTTTCTCTAGCCTAGACATGAGCCCTGCATAAATTCAGAGCTCACCAATTGTTATGGCTTTATCAACAACCTTATTAACAATCATGAAAAATAATCTTGCTTAGAAGGGGACCACTATGTGCGAAGCCCATCTTTCCTATTTACTTTGTGACTATTAATGTTTTTTTTTAATGTTTATACATTAGTGCAAGGAATAGTGTTAGCATAATTCTAGTGTAAAATAAAATCAACTGTATCCATTATAAGTGCATTACTGCCAGGAACTGTGAATATGTTTATGCCTGATAGCCTTTTGACTCAATAATATCCTGCTATCTCTGTTGGGCAGGCAAGTTTTTAAACCAAGAAAAGACAGGTTATGATTTTCATAACCAAACTGGGCTTCCTTTTGAAGTACGTTATCTAAATTCAAATTTTAAGGAGGTCATTTAAAAAAATTTGCCTGTGATTTTAAGGAGAACAACTGAAATGTCATCTTCAAAGTGGTGGCAAGAAGGTACAATGTGCACCAAGAACAAGTTATTCCTCCCAGATACACACATACACAGACAAACCCTGCCATATCATACCATACAAACAATTTTAATTGTGTAGTTACAGTCAATAACCACTCCTAGTCAGAACATTTCTGCATAAAGAAAATTGTGATACACTTATAAAAACAGCCAGCTGTAACAAAATAACTGGTGTTTTCATAGCAATAAACTCATAAAAAAGAAATACACCTTTATACAGAAAATTTATACAGCTGTAGCTTTAAAATTGATTGTAAACCAAAGGAAGACACATTGCAAACATCAATTATTTTCACATTAATTGCATAAGTTTCTAAGGTGATCTATTAGTTTTATTTACCTAAGCTTATTTGCATGATAGTAAAAATTGCATACAACAATAAGAGTGAAGCTTATAGTATGAATTGCTTGGATAACATAGAGCACTTTTTATAGGCAACTGTGTAAAGCACATTTTCTCTATTTAAAACTTTTAAGACACTTTGTTTTACTGCCCATCAAAATACATTTATAAATAGAAAAAAAAATCAGTATGATAACAAGAGAAGCAATATTACATTTAACGGAAACTTCCAAAAAAATTAATTACAACATGATGCTGCAGGATCTACAAATAAATAATGAGGACTAAATTGTGTTTCACATTTTCTTTTTCATTTTCTTTAAAACCATGTAACAATGAGAATAGAAAAAAAAAATACAGTGACCTTTATTTCCAAAAGAAAACAAATCTGAATTACGGCAGTGCCATATAATACAAGGCATTTGTTGGCATATGTTATCTTTAAACTGCATTCCACAGTCTATAGTTCTTTTGTAACATACAATAGTACAAGAGTAACAAACTCTTTTTATTTCATTTTTTTAAATAAATGTGAGTTTCCAAAGATCAAGTGTGGAGTGCTACAGTAATAATTAAAAAACAAGAACAGAACAGAAACGAAAAACAGTAAATCACAAAAGTTGTAATGCTTGTCTGAAGGCTCCAGAATCAAAATCACTGGTATCATGCTTATTGGGTACACTCACAGTGTATCCAGTGAACACAAATTAATATCAAACAATCCTCAACGCTGCATCTGTTGCTGCGAAGCAGTTTGTAAAACAGAGTAAAACATCTAGTGCAGTCTGCATTATCCTTTTTTCAACTTTTGTGCAAGTTTTGGAAGATTCATTGGCCAAACAATGAATAATAAAGGTTTTTGACAGAATGCAAGATGGAATTTTCATTTGATTAGTAAATACCAGTGGCACTGTTGAAAGAAAATAATACTTTTAGATCAGTCTTTCAATTCAGCATTAATCTCTGTGTTCCCTTCTACCGATAGCTCTTCTTCTAGTTTAACTGAAAAAAGCGTGTTTGCATTTTTGTCTTGGATGCTGTCTTCTAAATCCTTGAGCAACTCTTCTTCCTTGTACTCTGCAACATCCACCTCCAAACCAGAATTGTCCTTCAGTTTCCCATGGTGCTTGAGATAATATCGCTGGTTCTGAAAGAACTTGATAATGGTGTACTTGGGCAGGTCAAGCTGAGCGGAGAGAGTCTGGATTGCTTCTTCATCTGGATACAGGCCTACATCTTGTATGAAACTCTGTAGGATCCCTAGGGCTTCAACAGAAATCTTTGTTCGCGGTCGGGGTTTCTGACGATTTTCATCCTCAGATTCAGCTGGTGATGCTACTGTCGGTTGCCTTGGGGGTAGTCTGGGACCTGGTTGCTGCTGCTGTTGCTGCTGTTGTTGTTGCTGTTGCTGCTGCTGCTGCTGCAAGACAAAGCACAACGATTTTTTTGTACAAGTACTCTTGCTTACATGTTATGCTATGAAGAAAATCCGAGGTGTATGTGTGGGGTATTGCAAAGCTATTAACAAAGGCTTAGTAAGTTTAAAGAGCAAAAAACAAAACAAACAAACAAATAAAAAGGTCCATTATTGCTGAACCTGAATTAAAATATCAGTTAGTAACTCTGTATACCTCACAAGTGTCTGTCTGTGTGTGAGCAGAGGCAGGGATAAAGGGGCGGTGGGATAGAGAGGTGGAAGGAACACTCTGGCTTTGACTGCAAACGCCTATGATGTTACATTGATGCGGACAGCTGACAGATTTTAATGAACATGCTCCATGAGTCAAGTGCAGAGAAGGCAAAATGCTAAGTAGGTGACATAGTGTAGGATTAACTTGACCAGCTTAGCCAGAACTGCAGCGAGGGCAAAGTGAGAAAAGTGCCAGATGAGGGCAAATGAACAGGAGCTCTGCCAGCAGCAGCAGCTGCTGCCCAAAAACAAGGGCTGCAAATCTCTAGCAATAGCTAGACTAAGGGACTGGGGGATCTGGGAGAAGGAGAGCATTTTAGCTAAGAGCAGAAATATCTCACTGGTGATCTGACCTTGGTGTGAACTGAAGTCTCGTCAAACTTGCAAACACTATGACAGAATGTGTTAGCTGGAAGTGCCTACTGTCACACTGTCAAACCCAGCCTCGGCAAGGACAAAGTGATCTGGAGGTGGGATATTTGTATTTCCCCTTCAGGATCTGACCTTTCTAGCCTGTGGTTTCAAAGAGGGTCTGTCTTGCCCGTGTTCAAGTATCCCAATGTATATACAGGGAACAAATACATTTACCTGCTTCTGTGTTTGTGCTGGGGATTATTTAGTTAATATTTATAAAGCACTAAGATGCAAAGTTCTAAATAAGTTGCACTATTATTGTTAGAAGGGAACATGCTGCATTCCAAAAACTCAGGCAATAAAAACGAGCCAGTATGCACATCAGAAGAATAAGATAAAGCAAATCATGATGTAAATAATTAACAAGAGTTTAAAATGAAGTTTTGCAAGCATGGATTCAGAAACATTCTTAAAAGGTGAAGCACTGAGCCCTAGGGAAAGAAACACTTTTCTCATCTACCACCAGAATACAGCACACTACAAGATCATGTTTGAAATCAAAAGTAAATTTATCAGCTACTGTTTTTGTTGACAATTCTTTGCTTCACAGCACAGGAAGCACTGGTTAGCAAGACATTTTGGATCAGCAAATCTCTTGTCATATGGTACAAACCACCAGTTATTACTAAAAAACAACAGCAGCAAAACAAGCAGTTGCTATCACTACATTTAATTTCCCTTTGTGAGTCTCCTCTCAACAATTTTTTGTGTGATGGTAGGGGTTTCCAAGCTTGCAGTTGCAGCTCATTTGGAGATCCTAAGAAGCACAAAATACTGTACAAATAGTATTATAAGTATTGGAAGAATTATAATTCTGCTCACTTTGCAGTGCACTTGTGGTTGCAGAGGCTTCGCATAGGTTTCAACACCCGGTTTAGAAGCCACTGCTTTAAGTGATGATCTTATTGTAAGATCTGACACAAATGCCAGTGGAATTAGGGCTCTTGCCTCATCCCTATTCACATCCTTTCATGTTTTATGGTCTGTGAGCAGTTCTATTCAAGGCTTCAATCCCAAAGAGATTCAAGATTACTCCCAGCACATTATATTCTTACAAGACTGAAGGCTTTGTATATACAGTTTGAAAACTTGTGTCTTAGCTACATATTTATGCATCTACAACAACTGCCATGTAGAAGAGCAGAGACAAAACCCAGGCCCAATCTCCCAATCCTCACTCTTACAAGTCATATTAAGAGATTACAATGCAACTGCCTGTGTGAATAATATTTGTGAGATCAAACACACGACTTTCATCAACAAGGCAAGAAAATCTAAGTAAGTGGCATAGTGGTTGAATGTTTATACTCTGCATAAGTTTCGCCTTTTATCCCTTTAAGAAGCGATTTTATTAAAAACAACGTATGTTTTCAAACAAGTGCTGCTTTATTACTCAATATAGATCTTTCTCCTTCGGCTAAATCAAACAGCAAGTTTCCAGCCTTTCACAATTATTTTAGTACTTGATACCCTTAGGGATTGTCTTATTCAGTTTGCTTTATCTTTAATATATAATCATGTTGTTTCTGGCTGCCAGATAACTCTATCCTTCCTAGCTTTGTAAATATTTTTCTGTATAGATAATACTAATGATACACTGGGTCTCAGCTGAGGTTGGGAAAGCATGGGGTAATATCTGCCCTTTAACAGGGAGCAGTTAAAGGGCTGACCTCAGGTCTTTTGTGAGAAGGGATTAAAAAGTCCCCCGCTCGGACAGACAGCAGTCCGCACGGCCAACCTGGGCTATGGTACTTAGTAGAACAGCCAGTGAGGCTTTCAGTTTGCAGTGCCCGTGTGAGCAAAAGGTGTGCTCCCCTCTGGAGGAGGGGGCACCACCAGCAATGCCCCAGAGCAGAGCATAGCTGTTTCCAAGCCCAGTGGCATGGGTCCTACATCCCTCTTCTCTCTCCCTGACACAGTGCCCTTGTGCCAGCTCACCTGCGGAGCAGCACCCAGCCAAGGTCCAGCGGTCAGCAGGCCTGGTAAGAAAGCGCCTCTATGCTCTCCTTTCCCAAGGATGGTGGGAGAGGGGCTCTGAAGGAAAAACAAACAAACATTGACTCACCGCAGCCTCGACTGGGATAAAGTGGGATGAGGAATCCTCTTCCCTTCATTCCTACCTGGCTCGAGTTGAGCTTTTGAGCAGCAGGACAACAAAGTCCTCCCGCTTTGCTGGTAAGGAGCTTGACAACCAGTGCCAAACACCCCTGCCTGTTGGTCCTGCTGCCTGTCCTGCCAGGGACAGCCAGCATGGAGGCTCAACCTGCCCCCACACACAGCTGCCTCTGCACCACTGTCCACCTAACCCAAACAAAAACCATGGGTGGTCACACACTCTCCTTTGAACTCTGGTGGTGGACGGCAGCATGCTCTTATCTCGTACCGGGAGACCTGCATTTAGCCTGGCTGTGAGGAAAGAAACACTAATTTCCTTTGCTTCGTTTAAAGCTTTATTTACTTAGCGCTCTGCGGGATTGGCCAAGGTAAACTAACCTGAATCTGTTCTGCTGGCACATGGATAATGTGGGAAGGCCTGTCACCATGGTGATGAACTGCATTGCTTTCTTGTTCATAAATGGCATCACGTTCAGGCTGAGGAAGACTGAGGAACCTTCGGATCATGGAGAGATTCTCCCAGAGGGTCCTGTTCTCTGGTGAGGGATCTTCTTTCCAACGTAACAGCTCACAAAGCCACCCCTTGAAGATAACACCAGCAAAACATTAGTTTTTTTTCCTCACTTCAGGAGGGGCAAAATGAGGGTGAAACACGTACTTTAGAGATGCTGCATTCTTTCACACTCTCCCCAGTAGGAAAGGGCTTTCACTGTACAGGCTGGGCTTAAAGCAAACACTGATACACCGAGAGGCTGCTGCGCTATCTCACAGATCCTTGCCAACTGCAAGTATTTCAGAAAGCACCTTCTCTTTGGTCCTTCACCACAGCGTTGTTGTTTGCTTGCTTTGAAACAAATGGTTGTTAAAGGCAGAATCCCTTACATGCTTCCCACTGCAGGACAGGGGTTTCACTGTTGTCAGTACATTCTCTGTGCTATTTTCTTTTATGCAGGGATACACCTGCCCGAGAGCACTGACCTGTGTTTTGGGAGCTGGCTGATTGTCTGCTGGGCAATTTTTAAAATCCTGGTACTACTAAAGACAAGGAAGTACTTCAAATACCGGCCTTGACTGTAGGGCTGCCTAATTCAAATCATAGCAGCAGAAGAGCTCCCTAACGTCCTCTGAAAAGACAAGAATCCTTTCACTAGACACAGACAAGTAATATCTTCCTATCTGCTACAAGTAGAGGTGCCTCTGCAGGTGAACTTATTGCAAGTGATAGATTATTATCTATTTCAGGATTTTTCTTATAGACCCAGAAATAAACTACTCTCTCAGGTTTATGTACATAAACCATAGGGTTTTGGTGGGGGTGAGCAAGCTACGCTCAAGCTTCTAATATACCCTTTATATCTTTCCATACAGCAAGCTGCTCTCTAATTCAGACACGGTTTTGGGACACATACTACAAAGTCAGCTACAGAATCTCACACAAGAACTGCAGTGGTTGCTAATTTGCTTCTAAAGAGACATACAAGCTCATCTTGAAAATTTAACAATTGTTTTCTTATGTCTTCTTAAAATTTAATTGAGGATTTTTTTCTTAACTGTGTACTGGTAGCTCTAAGAGAAGAGTGCAGACACTCCAGCTGCCACAGTGTGCATCAGCAGCAATTTTTTGGTATATTAAAATTTAGAAACAAAATATTACATGTATAAAACATGCATACTTCCTTTCTTTTAGCTTCAAGGAAGGATCTGTTTTCAAAACTAGGTCCATGCAATTTTATTTCTTAATGCTGTAGGAAAGATAATGTGACATTTTATTGAATCAACAAATAATATAAATGTACAGAAGCTTTTAGATCCTTTTTATATATACTGGTAGTTGGAAGATGGTTTATCCAGACTAGTTTACTAATACATACAATAGAGACAAAGATACAATATAGATGTGTATTTCTTGAAGACATTCATATATTTAGCTAACAGTTAATAAATGCAGTGCAAAAATATTGCCACGATAGAAAGAGGTGAAAGTAAACAAACAATCTTAATGCAATCATATTGTATACAAAAATATTTAGTGAGGTGTGTATAAAAATTTGAAGTATATTCTCTTGGATATAAGTGGAAAACTGAACAAATGACATAGGAGAAAATGCCCCCGAGAAACAGAAACAATCAAAATGACAAATGTTACAGAGACGGTGGTAGCAGAGCAGAGAAAGCAAAAAATTAAATGGGACCAAAATCTATCGGGTGCTCACTAGGTGTGCAAGGGAGGGAGGAGACTAGTGGCAGCAGAAGGGTCCCTCTGCACCCCATTCCTTGACCACATGCTAAGGGTGGACCCTGGGTACTGCCCCAGGGTTTAGCAAGCTGACTGGGAACTGTGACCAAATGCCTTCAAATAGAGCAACTAACATACAGCCTGTCCCAGCTGGAACTGAGTGGCACGTTTTTAAAACAGGAGCGAGGGTCTGTGGATTCTCTCTCCCCACTGTAAGGCACCCTGTTAACAAGTTAATGCACAAACTCCCCGTGACCCTAACAAAATCAACTTGTTGCTCACAGTTCTCTGTCCACCTTGCCTCCATGGGTATATGCGCTGCATTATGCTCAACAGCAGTATTAGTTTTCTGCAGTGAGTTAAAATAGATGCAATCAGAAAACATGGGTAGTTTGTTGGGGCCAGAAGAGAGAAGATGATGTAGGGAAACAAATCTAGATATTTTAACTGAAATGCAGATCTGAAAGTTTTAATTAAAAGCAAACAAAACAAAACCAAAAAAAATCTACAAAAAGCCCCCAAAAGACCCCCAAACTAACCCCCCGCCAACCAACCAAGCAGACAAACAAAAACCACACCCGCCTCTCAAAAAAACAAAACCACAAAACCCAACAACACAGGCACAGAAATAATCAGCCCATCCTGAAGCATAAAAATTGCCCTTCGGTTGTCTAGAGTTTGCACTGTTTCACATTGAAACTGTTGGCCTTCTTCTAATGGTGGTGAAACAGGGAGCAGAGCTGACTATCGTGAGAGTTTGGTGAAAGTAAAAAAAAAGACAAGACAGCAGGTTCTCTTCCATGGCACCTATTCAGGCAGGCTGGAAAAGAAATTGCACCATGCATTTAGAAGCGGCACACATTTTGCCTGGTGTTCATGTGAACCACAGATATTTCTTGAGAAAAAAAAAGACGGCTGAAACTGTTTGTAAATGTCCAGTAGTAAAAGCAATTCCTAAGCAATCACATTTTGTGTTAATTCAACATATTTCACAACAATTTTTGTTAACTAAGGAATTCCTTCTGTCCTGCCTTTTTTGTTTCTACATTTACTAGATCAGACCTTATTTTTCTTAATTACTAACAGCTAACATTCTATTTCCAGCATTTCTCTACCAACTTTTGCCCTGAAATAATCCTTCTAATTCCTTACATAAAAATGATTTGATGAATTGTAACCTGAAACATGTCTCTGCTAGCCTTTCGTGGAAGCAGTGATTTTGAGATAGTGAAATCAGATGCTTCTGACACGATACACAGAATAGACTGATATTCCACCAAAATGTCTTTTCCAGAGGGTTCATCACATTTTCAAAGAAGTAGACATACTCTTATGAAACATGCTATGAGCCACATGGAAACAACCAACTGAATTCTTCTAAAATTACAAAGATATAAACAGTTCTTTTGTCTTCATGGTATTTCTGAAAATACTTAATGAAAGTTGATCTCACAAATATTCTCAGAACAGATAGTGAATGGGCAGTAACAGAGGCGGTAGGGCTTTACTTTGTTAAGAGACTAAAAACTTTGTACCAATATGCTTTGTTTTGGCTCAAATTGACCAAAATCACTCATAAGTATTTCATTTAGTTTCACGTTCAGAATTCTGACATGAAGCTCATTTGCAGAAGTCAGCTAAATGAGAATGCATGAAATGCTTTTGTAAATTTTAAGAAATGTAATCACACAGATTTTTCTAATGGTGAATTTTAAGTTTTGTTTTGTTTCCATTTGACCTAAAGAAGTCTAAACTCCTGTAGTTAATGCAGTTCAATTTACAAGTGAATGTAACATGGGCTGATTTTTCTCTTCCGATATTCATGTCAGTCTAAAGCAATTTCTGTCTAGTTCAAAGAATTTATTTTGAAGGAGGGCTTGGGTTTTTAGTTTGTTTTCTTTACAGTCTTAGAGGAAATGGAAAGGATCACCACAAAATAATAAGGAAATCTTTGTAACTCAGATTAAATCACAACCTGTTTATACAGCATATATAGTACACCATTCAAGAAAAAACCAACCAAACCTTAAAATAATTAAGCTGATATATCTGTGCAGTAAGGCAAACCCCCCAAAACTCTGCGATGACATTGGGAACAACCTTGATTTTAAAACAGAGTAAATTTGCCAGGCAACATTACACTGAATATAAAGAGAGTACAAAGCAAAATATAAACATTAGCCACATGTAAATATGTTTGGAGAACTTTCAGGATGTTACTACTTTTCAAACTGACAAAGTTTAATTTGACACCTTCTGTTCTAAAACCTTTGTTTCTATTCAAAATCACGCCTTTAGCTGCTATCAATCACTATGCTCTCCCTATTACTTAAAATACTGGCATGGGCCCTGGATAAGCTGAAAATGCCATGCAGATGAATTCTGAGATAATATGTTCAAACCTGTTATATACAACACAAATCCTGTAAAGTTATGTATTGTAAACCTACATTTATTGGGAACTAAAAGTCTTAAATCCATCTGCTACAAAGAAAATACTGTTATGCACTTTCAAGTAACCAAGTACCATCTGCAAAGGTCTTGCTACAGTAAGCAAGAAAATGGTGAAAAAAAAAAAGATGCTAAACCTAAGATATTTAAAATAAATAAGAGTCTTCTGTCTGGTTTTCTGATAGGGATTTAGTAAAGAAACATAAGACAGTAGGGGAAAAAAACCTGTGAAAGCCGAACTGCCAAGCTATTGCTGGAAAAGCGCAAAGAGGATAACTGCCAAACATTAGGCTCTGCAAGGCCCATGAGCATGCTTATTTTAAAGAAAGCATCTATGCTTTTTATCTATGCACCCAAATGCTATTTTATTCAGCCTGACCTGTGCTGTGTTTAAATAAAACCTTCTGCTTTTTCACATAGAGTTTCTAACAAATTATTCCTGCATTCTGGTACCTTTCTTATTAAAAAAGAAAATGAGATTTGAAATCTGCACTTAAGGTGTAAATACCCTAACTAGATCAAAGACAGAGCAGCATTACAATAATGAAAAATATTCTCTGAGCAAAGCTTTCCAAATCAGCAACAAACACATCTAGTCTGTGACGAAAGGGCTTCAAGGTAGAGCAACTAAACTCTTAATTTGGTGAATTTGTTATAGTGATAAAAATTTGCTAACTCATTAATATTTCTTACAGAATAACTAACAAAGACTTCTAATTTTTTAGAAAACCTGTAATTTGCCTAAAAAGGCAAAACATTTTAGAGTATACCTGCTAAGACATGAACAGTTTTTCATTGGTATAGTATATCTAAGATTATTTTGTATCATTCTCTGGGGTATATAGTATAATAAAAATATATGGTGTTAAAAGAAAGCAGTCTAAATAGGGAGATATTTGATACAAACATTTTAGCAAAAAGTGTGAATGCATTTCAGCATCTACTGCGAACAAAGACTAAGTACATAATCCATTAAACAGTACTTCTAAGTCAAAAAAAATTGAGTATTGTAGACTAAACTAAAGTAGGCATTTTGAATGAGCACATTTTCAAAAACTAACTATAAAGCTAGCAATTTATCATTCAGCAAATAATTTTCTACTTTTAAAAGAATCTGTAAGTGTTACTTATGCTAATGAAGACTGTTTTTAATCTGCCCACAAACATGCTAATATAGGGCAATTTTTTTTATTTACAATGCTGAAGGCACTCCAGTTTATAGAATACAGATATGAAATTACACTTAGTAAAATGGGCTCTTAACTGTCTGAGCAACCCAATTCCTTCACCTTTAACACAAAACAAAGGAAAAGAACTCATGGACTAAACTTTAAAGATTGACTAAACTTTAAATATTGACTTTTTCCCCTTCAAAAGCCATCCAACTTGCTTTACAAATGTCATTATTGTTCAAAATGCTTGCATTCATCATAGGTATTTCCATTTCTTTTCAAAATAGAATCCATGTATAGAAGAGAAGAAAAAAGGCTGACATCACCCCTACTGTATATGTGTATAGTCTTAGTCTTTAGTATTAAACTTGTAAGCTGCTCATTGCACAGAAAGGTTGCTTTTGGAAAAGTCATAATACTTTGAATGAGATACATAATGGTAGCAAAGGCGTACTGAAAGCATTTTAAATTATTTACTAGGTTAAAAGGGTGAAATGGTACTTTAAATACATCAAATTTCATCATCTGGGCCATTTTTTGGTGGCAAAGTGGTATTGATCTTTCCAAATGCTTAAAATTAACTATTTCCAGAAGGTCATTATTTGATTAAAGGCATTAAAGTTGAGGGCAAGAAATGATGCACTTTGTCTTCTTTCCCATTCAAATAATCATGTAATTTAATCAGAACTATCCCTTCATGTCCTGTAATAAAAATGTTTGTCTTAAGATATTGTTCTTTACCTAACATATTAACCTTTAAATGTTATGAAGTTCTTAAGAATAATCTCTGCTTAGAGAAGATTCTTCCATAATGCAATGAAAGGATCTCCAGCATTTAAATTGATAAGGCCAAATTTCCCCTGCACATTGATTGGAAAACGCATTAAACCCTCCAACTGAGATTTCTCACAGTGTTCAACAGGATCAAAAATTCAGGGAGTTCTGAATCAGTAAGCTCATGCATATCGCACTGAGAAGCAAAATAAGCAAATGTCACTTCAGCACAAACAAATGTGACAAATAAGTAACAATGGACATTGCTTTAATTTATCTGGGAAAATGCAGTTTGTGTTACATTGTACTATCTGGAAAAGTACAGCAGGAAACACCCACCACAGGGCAAGAACAGGGCATTTCACTAAAAATTCATTTTCTGGCTGAGATTACTTAAACCTGACTTCTTTCTGGGTGTAATACCTGTGAGTTCAGACATGAAAACAAGCCTAAATGACAACAGTGGTCCCTTTTAGCCTTCAAGTTCTTGAATTTCCTGACTGCAACAAAATTTATTCTGGCTGCAGGTTTCTCTTTTCTAAAATACAGAAATTGTCCCGGTTATCTCCTATGCAAAACTGAAGAGTCCTAAATGCTATATGGAAGAACTGAAGCCTGTTAAAAGAAAGGCTACTGAATACTTTTATCATGTTTTATGGAAAGTAATACTCTACTAATCTAGACTTAGTAGGTAGGTTTTGATACTGATAAACACATTTGTTTGTGAAAATCCTTTCAGTTTAGATGGTATTTTCAAGTAATTTCAAACACTGGCTTCTGTGAGGCACGTACTTTTGAGCCATTTTAAAAACTGCTGTGAATGTTCAGTACTTGGATTTTTCTCACAAAACTGTGTTCCTTTAATTCAAGAAGCAAAAGCTCATTTTCAGCCTGTTCCAGGAGACCAGTAGAGATAATAGAATATGAATGCTTCTTCTTGAGATGTGACCGTAAGTGATAATAAATGTCCCCCAAAAGATGGTTGCTTTAGTATTTTATTTACACTAATCAGCTTTAAGATTCAGGCTTTGCCTTTGAGCATCTCCCTAAATCAGAGAAAGTTTGAAACCTGAAGCTGTCCTTTATCTTCAGATATCTCTGGTTTATCTATTTTACTGGCTTTCATTACTAAAACATTGAAAGGGGAAGCCAGATGTGAATTTTAAATAAATCTGTATCTGCCATCATAATAGATGAGATTTAGCAAAACAAACAAACTGAAAACCCCACAACCTCATAGGGCTTTTCAGAAGAAAGGTAAACTTCACTAGCAGAAAAAAATTCCTTTGAAGAATACTGAAGCAGATTATGCCATTTCCTTAAACGTCTTATCCAACCTATTATCTAGTTACACCATCTGTCTGGTTGTTACCTCCACCTCTTCTTTGCTGAAAAAGCAATGACCAAACAGCTAGCAGTAATACTGATTGTGTTTGACCATGGCATTTTGAGTCTACCTGGGGGGAAAAAGATTCCGAACATCTCTTTTTCCCTCTGCCTTTCCTCCTCCTTAGCTGCAGCACTTAAAAGTTAAATACATATTTCTAGTCTTGTAAACATCTAAATAAATAAATAGGAAAAGAAAACTTGTGAAAACAGCCTCTAAGATTCAATAAGCAAACAAGTACAGAAACAAAATGACGTGGAGAGCTGTGGCCATGCTCCCACAGTCTCGTCTGTCTATTAGACCTCCCCTTCCAGCCGAAGCCATGGTGATTAGCCAAGAGCCAGTGCTACCAAAACACTTGTCAGATTAAGGTCTGAGACTGTATCAAAGCTGGTGGGTACACTGCTTGCAGATGAGCACCTGAGACGTACCACCAGCTCATCGAAAGAAAAAAAATAAAATATAACTCTAAAACTGACTGAAAACTTAAGTATCGTTACTTTTCAGTTGAGTGGAGAGGGAGTTGAGTAACCTGAATGAACAGCTTCTCCCAAGCCTGGTTTCTCTGCTCTCAGCCTCCTCCACCTTTCCTTTTCCTTGTTCAAATGTATCTTTTTTACAGTATTGCCTTCAATTGCCTAGCGATGATAGATAGGCACAAGCCCTAATCAGAAACATAACGTGTATGCCTTTGAAATCTTATATAAAATGCAACTGCATTCATATGTAAAATGAAGGGAAAAAAGTAATAGATGCAAAAATCAGTGGGTGAAGCTTTATTCTGCCTTCCTCTACTCCAGATCCTTCCTCTTTCACACACACAATTCAATTGGCATTGTAACCATGAGAAAATATGTGACAAAAATGGACTTAACAATAAAAAATAATCTAAGCAAAAAACCCCAACTGCTAATTATTAAATAAGTCAGTCTTAGTCTGGTACATTACTTTTTATAGTACAGGCATATAAAATGGGTCAGTGGGTTTCACAGAGGGTGACCAGTAATATATAGCCCTTTATCTTCTGTTTAAGTAGAGAGAAGTACTGATTTCACTGCAATACCAATGCTTCCCTTGAAAGTAAATACAACCCTAAATCTAACCACGACCCTTAATAACCCATATTTATTTATTCTTAAACATGCAATCAATTTTTGTACGGCAGCTATATCTGCAGTTTAGTTAGAGAAGAGTCTTTAATAGAAAAAGCCTGGCAATTTTAAAAATCTTTTTTACTACTATCAATTTACAAGTGAGCAGCAAATGTTTATTATTACATTGCTTACAGATATTTAACATTTCCCTTGGGGAAAGACCTCCAGTAAAAAGGCCATAGGGCTAAAGCGTCACTTCCATAATTACTTATACATCTGTATATCACATTGTTGGATTTTCTTAAGATTACAATTTTCCAGAAGGAGTAATTTAAATCCATGGCTTCTTGTCATATGTTTTTTCTTTCCAGAATTCATTTTGGATCGGGGGAAGATCTACCACACACTGAGGAATCACAGGCTCACAGATATTTGGACTTCATTGTAAATTCAGTTCAGCTGACAAGATGTTCCAACAAGCGACATCATTCCAAAACATACACAGCTCAAATCCATTCTCAGACATCCTTTCACATTTTTATGGCCTAACTAAATGCTTTCATGTAAATTTGAATTAGACATTTAAATATTCTGAGCAAAATTTCTTTTAACTTGTCTCTTGCAGTTCAGCTGGCTTCTCTGGCTCTTAGTTTTGTAGTGAAGAATGCTTAATGCTCTGATAATGCCAAGGGTGAGTGGAGTCTTAAGGAAACTGAAAAGAAACTTTTGCCTGACTTTCCTCTAGATTTTGTTAAGCGCAGAAATAGTCAGAAAAATTAATAACACCCATTACCTCTATGCAGTTAAAAAAAAATCTTTAAAATCCACACCTGTGAAAGACAAAAAAAAATCTTTAAAATCCACACCTGTGAAAGACAGACACCTCCCAGCAAATGAGAAGGAAGCAGCCAGAAGCATATATCTCACCCATGGAAAAATAATGGCAGTGAAGACCTCAGAAAGCTAAAATAGCCTTACTTGTAGCATGCTTGCTTGGGGCATAGACTTAAAAGAATAGGAAAGCTGGATCAAAAGGGAAGGTGGAGAGATCGGATTTCCCCCTTCTGGGTGGGAACCAACACAAGAGGGTTTTCCTGTAGTTTGCCTTCAGGATGGGGACAAGAGCAGCCATGAGGGATAAGCTCTTAGGTAGAGCAGCTCTTAGGCCTTAGACTTTTCCTCACCAGCCAAGGAAAGTGCCAGCCAAGCTGAGCCCCAGATGTATTTTCAGGCCACAGCTTCTGCACTTAAATCAAACACTGCATGGAGCAGGCACACTTTTTCCTGTCCTGATCCCTCTGTCCCCATCTCCCAGTGAAAAGGATCAATCTCTTTATTTAATATGAGGAGAGTCTTAACTACGAGCAGCAAATGATTTATCAGAGGTGAAGCAAACTGGCTGCCCCAAATCAAAAATGAAAAGAATCTCACTTAAGCCTTTCATAGCTTAAATGAACAATATAACTGGTTTTATATAAACATTGTAAAGTTCCTGTACCTGTAGAGCTTTGGCTTGTGTGTTATATATATTAGAGATGCTAAGCACCAGGGCTCAGCAAAATGCTTAATCACCTAAGTAAACCCACAGACTTAACTGATATGTTTGCAAATCTTGCTCAGTTGGGGTCCAAAACTTCAGCGAATTTGCAAAGGACCATTCGACATATTTACTTCACAAAATCCTGAAAGCTATTTTCATATGCTTCTCAAATGCGGTCCTGAAATAAGGGAACATGACACTGCACAGGAATAAAACTGAGATGAACACTGAATAACAATGTGTTTTCAGATACAATTTGGCAGATTTGGAATTAGATAAATATTTGCAAGTTGGAATTTTTCCCCACTTAGCTAGCTGCATGCTTGCCCTAGCCTGCACATGTATGCCAACAGCTTGGGGTAGTTCCTAACCAAAAATCTAAAGTTTGACTTAGAGGTTAAATTGGAAGAAAATAAAAAAATAAGACACAGTGAGAAATTATTTGGCAACAGTGAAATTAAAAATTATCTGGAACAAAACATTGCCTCCTTCATCACTTGCACCTAGAGATCCTGTAACATTCTTTCAGGTGTAGTGTGTTTTGAATTACCAGTTTAACATGAAGGGAGAAAACACACATCTATTATTGCTCACTCTTTCCTTTGCCCAACAACCCTTTACCTGACTTGTAATCGGTCACTCCTTTAACAAACCGCTTCTCGGACTGTTACTGTGTATTTGCGTTTGCATAAGATACCTTCATCCTTTGCAGCACCGTGTTTAGCAGCTTTCGTTTTTCTGGACAAGTTTTACCCTGTCATTTCCTGTTTAGTTACCGGTTGAGCTCGCTTTTGTTTTCTGCGCTGTTTACTTGGTACCCTGCTTCCCCCACTGCCGGGAACCACGGGCTGCTCGCTAACTCCTCAGCCTCCTCCTCAGCTCTGCCACTACAGCTTTGTTTTCATTTCCATACATCATTAACTCTCATACAGCTCACTCAAACTACACCCCCTCCTTTTTTTTTTTTTTTAAAGTGTTTTAGTTTCTTTATGTTAAAATACTGATATGCTGAATCTTCAAAAGCCTCCCGAACCAGTGATCTTCCCACAGCAGGCACGAGCATCCTGAGAAATCAAGAACACAGCTTTTTGCCTAGCTAAATCTGTGTCATCATGTGGGAAAAGGAACGATGTTTCACCCATGAAGCCAGTAGCACTGGCAACCAGCCCTCAGCTCCTCACCCCCCAGCAAAGCCCAAGAGCCTGGGGTGTCCATTCTGCGCACCAAGCACAAGTGGATACTTGGACAAAGCGACCGTGTGAGGGGATGATGTACCTGGGATATGCCTCCTGCATGCAGAGCCAGCAGTAGGGCAGGAGAAAGAGGCAGATGGAGTGAGAGTGAATGGCGAGGGTGTATATGGCAGAGGAATAGGGTGGGAGAAAACCAGAGGAAAGCTAAGAGGAGAGCTGTAACGAGAGGAATTACTGAGGATGGCAAGAGGAAAACAAAACAGAAGGTGAGCATACAACAAAGCATGAAGAGAGATTAAGAAAATCCATCCTGCCAGAAAGAGCACCTCTTGTCATGCAGACAGCAGGTGCTGCTTGGGGAAGAGCTGATTCACGCATCTGGAGTGTAGGAACCGAAATACCTCTACCTAAGAATGAGAAACTAAAAATAAAAGACTCAAAGGAGGTGGGAGAGGGTACCATGCTTTTTCCCTTTCAGCAATCTAGCGCTTCCTAACTACACATTTCTTGAATAGTTCTGTGAAGAAACTAGAGCTGGATTTCTGGACCCTTGCAAGAATCCCGATGGTTCATTTCAGCATTATCTCTCCCACTGCAAGCCCTTCCTGCCCTCTTCTTTGCCCTACTCAAGACTCATTTTCGAGACACCTGCAGCCATAGCACCTCCAGGATGAGATTTCCCCTTTGCTCGAGATCTGCACAGACCCAGGAGACTCAGTAATGGAGGTGACACTGCCGTGAAGCAAGGAACACTGACTGCACACCTATGCTGACCTACTCCAGCTCGGCTCTGGGGGACTCATAATGCAGCCTATAACTGCTGGCCAAGTGGTACAAGCATGGATCTTTAACCCACTCTGCAGCAGTCTTGAGGGCCATCGATGTAGCCAAATTTTCTGCTACAAGCAGTGTCTTCAGTGGCTTTCAGAAACTATCCTGCTCACCTTCTTCTGACTGACTTTAAACAGTGTCTTAGCTCCAGCCTTCTCCACTTGCGAAACTGCCACTGCATCACAAATCACTGGCAATGATCACTCTTAGTAAAGCTATGTTTTTTTAAAAACCTCTCCTGGAAGCCTTATTTCAGATTAGATTTGATGAATTTCTATCAGATTCACTGGACCACTCCTCTTGCCTGACAATATCTGCAACAGCTTCTGGGGAATCTGCTCAGTTCCTTTCTGTACACTTACATTTTTTTTTGTCCTTGCTGTAAGAATTGTTTTAGAATCTTACAATCAAAACTTTGTATCAAAATTGCATTAATTTTGTCTCTGTGTAGGAAAAGTAGCCAACAGCGACCTACTAAAGGATAGTTCAAAAAAAACCCCAAAACAACTTCAGAGTGAAGGCTGTTTAATTAGGGGAAGCTGAACAATTTCATTGAAAAAAAGATTGATAAAAAAGCAAAACAATTTACAGACAACATTTAGTTTCCTAAAAGCTAACCTGCATCTGTTCACGTAAGAAATACTGGAATGTTTTAATAAAAAAAGATAGAGAATTTCTGCCAAATTCTAGACACTTTGAGGATTCTTTTTTAAAATGAATCTTTTCCCCAAAGGAAGATGGAGGGGAAGATTTTATCAGAGAAAAAAAAATCATGGTGAAAAACTTGGCAGAAAATTTTATTTCTACTAAATTTAGGCAGCAGTGAAGGCTACATTTTCGGTTAGAAGCTCTTCTTACAACAAGGTGTTTGCTGGCATGTTATTTTAAAAAGCCAGCAGAGTAGGATGACTTCTTTAATAAGTGGGCATAAAATCCAGAGATTAGAAAGTCTCAGAGCGAGACACAAAACCCCCTGTGCCGTGTCTGATTTCTTTGCCAAAGCAAGGAAGGTTTTTAATAAAGGTCATGGAGTAATAATCTCCAAAGACGGCAGTGTCTCTTCCCCCCTATATGTTTACTCTTTTATTTCACTCCTTTAAAGCGCAAGCAGACCTTAACACACACACACACACACACAGACACACACACAGACACATGCACACACAAAAGGAAACAACAACCAAAGGGGGGGGGGGGGGGGAAAGGAGCCTGAAATTTTAGTTACACCACATGTGGTTTTCATTTGTGAAAAATGAACAAGCTGTTTGTGGTTAAACTGTCTAATCTGCTGTTATCAATCTAGCGCTGCATTCAAGATTTACAGGATACATCAGCTTCTGTGCCACATTAGCTGTAAAAGGGAGAGGGGGTGGGAGGAAAAAGGAGGAGGAGAGAGTTTATCCTGAGGAATAATATTTCCAATGCAGCCACACTCACACTACATCTGGTTGTGCTGGTAGCGGCAGTTAAATTGAAATATTTCACAGCGTGTGTCAGAAACATGCAGAATGGTAATTATGACAGATCTGATTAAGCCTGAGTGCCACTAGCTCCCTGGCCAGCTCCGGTTGTGCAGGTGTGACCTTGTGCGTGCCTGCGTGTGTAAATAAAATTAATTACAAGCGAGAGGGCGAAGGCTTCGGTGACATCACAAAGCGGAGAAACTCCCAAGGGGGAGACCTAATGGAATATTTTCCCTCAGTCTAATAATACAGTTCATATTGACTTGAGGTAATTAGTGGGATCATTAAAGCAGTTTTCCCGGCGTATTTGGCTGCCTGATCAGATTAGTGAAAATGTTCTTCAGAACAAGCCCTGTGTGGTCTGCCAGAGAAGGAGGAAATAAAAAGCAACAAAGCATATTTTGGAATGATAAGCGGTGCTGGACTTTTTGCACGACATTTTGCAGGGCCGGTCTCGGGAGCTGGGGCTCCCAGCTCTCCTGACCGGTAACATCTTTCATCCCGGGCGCACGTGCTCCCATGGCGTGGCATCTAAGACTTTTTAGATTTGTTCCTCTAGCCTTCAAAACTACACCCTCGCTGCTTAAAAAAAATCAGATAAAAGCCTTGTGGAGCTGCTAGCCTCTAACAAACTACATTAAGATAACTGGGGGAAGGAAGAAGAATAAATACATACTCAGGTCTCCCCTACCTATCCCCAAAAGCTAGCAGAAGATTGAAGGCACCAGTCTGAGAATCGGTAATGGTTTCATTTCATAACAAGCTTGCCCCAGCAAAAAAAAACAGAGAAAAAAGAAAAAGTTTAACTATGATATAAAGTCTTCCACGGTAACAGAACACAGAGCCCTAATCAAGAAATGGACCATTTGTTTAAAAACAGTCTATTGAGCATGCTCTACCTTGCAAATGGAATATGCCAAGCTCTGTCACAGATGGCAAGCTTTGACAGTTCCCATCCGTAGCGTCGATACTCGACAGTTCAGCACAAGATCAGTGACATTCTGTCTCATTAGAGCCACGCTAATTATCACAGCTAGTTTCAGGGGAAACCATGTGTTGCAATGGTCAATTTGAAGGAGTCTGTGCATCAACAAACTGGTAATAAGGATCAGACACCTTATTATATGACAGCATGCTGCCTATGATCTGATTTACTGAATCAGAGGTACTGAGGCAACACTGAAGCCTGATGGGTTATAGAATTGCGTGTACACAATGCGTATCTGAAATATGCTTTAAAAATAAAAGGGAGCTATATAGAAACAATACAAATAAAAATTTTAAAACAGTGGAGTTATAATGAGGACTTCTTTCATTTGTCATTAAGACATGCAGAGATGTTCAAGATCTTGTCAGCCAGTTTTATCTTTAATCAAATCATATAAGATAAATAATTCAAAATGAAAACTGTGAAATTATGGATTATGCTAAATTACAATTCATTCCATACTCTGATTTTTCAGTTTCAATAACATGTACCAAACATTCCTTATGTTGTGCCGTCTTGCTGCTTTAACAGAATTTCATATTTTGTAAAGAGCTTCCTCTACTTGGCTCTCTTTTTTCATTTGTACATTTAATGACTTCAACTTGTACTTCTAGCTTCTCCCACACATCCGTGCTCCTTCCATCAGACAAAAATCAGCCAAGAACCCCCCTTTGCTGTTTCTGGCCACCTGCAGGACCACATCCTGCCAGGCGCTCAGTGATTCCAGCCCCAGCACCTCCCAGGGACATGTTGCAGACTGAAGTTGTGACAGCATTAAGCATTAACTCCCGACCAACACAGGACAGGTGTGCACTGCATCCCTCCAGGGAAGCTCTCCTTAGGGCTGAAATATACAGCATTTCTCGAAGCTGCTACCCATTCTTTAAATGGCCTTTACGAGCATTGTAAGCAGCTTCTGAACAACTCACGCTGCCACCCGCGTGCCTGGGAACCTCTAGCTGGACCCCACATGGAAAGCATGCTCTGAAAACACACTTTTTCATCAGTGTGTCAACAAATCCAGCCTTTGCTTTACATGTTGAAAGGACTGCTTGGCCCCAAGGAGCTGTCTGAAGAGGTCAATGTAATCCTCTTACCAGTTAAGTAATTTTTATTCTGTACCTTTTTCTTTGGCTTGAACCATTTCAAGTTTTAATGCCTTTTTTTTCACCCTCTATGCAGATTTCCATGGGCAATTGCACATTTATATGAATCACCTTGGAGATTTTAAGGAGGTTCCTCTTCAGTGCATTCTTTGTTTACTTTTTACTAGCAGGAACTCAAGACTCACTGAAGTCAACCCACTCCACCAAGGTCATGCCAATAATGTGGGATATGGCCAGAATCAGTGCTGGCCCTTCTCCAGGTCTAGCCAGATCTAGTGATAAGTGAGTTAACTGAACTCAATTTTGACACCCTTTTTCTGAGAATTGATTAAAAAAAGAAAATCCTGAGGAAATTTTCTGAGGTTTTAACCTTTCCTACTGAGATGTTGTAAAAAAAAATGAGGACATGGGGCAAAGGAAGCATCTCTTTAAGCATTCATTTTGTTCTCACAATAGAAACCCAAAAACCTCTTTCCCTCCGACCTGGGTGAGACAGAGCATACTATGACTCTGCAACATGGTATTCCATGGAAGAAACAAATCAGCTCTATCTGCCAAGTTTCACAGTTTCACTGAATGACATGCCGCTTTACGGGGCAATTCTTGATCGCGCGCAGGAGCCTATCTTGCTTTCTCAGTTCACACTCTTCCTCTCCAATCCCTGATGACACCCAATCCCACCCTGACTCCTGTTGCTCATGGCACCCTTCAGCTGCCAGAGCGATCACCCAAGGGTAGCAGAGGGGGGAGGAAAACAGAATAAAAAAGTAAAACAAAATAAATGGAAGCTGTTGTGTGCTGCACTCCTGCAGCGAGTGCTTTCTAACCACTGTATCTCACCTTCCCATGAGGGAAAGGGGTTTATTTCCAGGTGGACCAGTGAAAAAAAGGCAGACCTCAGAGTACGATTTGTTTCCACCTTGCGTCTCCCTGTGCAGTATTCCTCCCCGCTCTACAGAGAATTCACTGTATGCCAAGGAGGGGAGGGGAGGGGAGAGGAGGGGGAAGAAGGTTTTTAAGCCAAGATTTAAACCCAGGAAGTGACTCAGCTGCTCTGAGGGAGACAAAGGCGGGAGAGGACCCGACAGAGACACAGGATGATGGGAAAGGACTGAGCCCACTCCTGCTCCCTGGGCTGGACCCTGCTGGGGGAGCCTGAGGTGCAGCGCTCCAAGGAAACAGCTTTGGAAATAAATTTCAAGATCTCCCTCTTAAAGCCTCATTGTTACCAGAGGGTGACTTCTTGGTGATAAAAAGGTTTCTTTTCCTCTTCACTGGAAAATAGTTGAATAGATTGTTCTATATCTGCGGTAATGGCATGTTACATCTTCGTGCCAGATCCACAATACTGTGCTTGTTCAGTGTGGGAAGCTGTTTAAAAATGACTTTCCTATTAGAGTATATAGCTTAGTCTCTAGATGGAAAAAGCCAGATCAAAGATATAGCATTTATAAAACTGCTGGTTAAAAAGATAAAAGTGAGATAACAGACATCAATTTTTCACTATAAATCTCCGGGTTTACTACAACATTAAAATTTCCAGTAAAAGCAGGGTTTTATATACCTGAACTCTAATGGCCTATTCTGAAAATATTTATGTCAGGAAAAGCATGGTATTTGCATGCCAAAAGCAATTTAGTGCCAATATTTAGCATTCCCTTTCCATTTAACTCCTTCCCATCTACTCAGAGTGTTAGATGCTCTGCTAATGCCCACCTGGTGCGCCTCTGCATGCAGCCTTTTGGAGGAGTACACTCCAAGTGCACACTAAGGCGAAAAGTCAAATACTTCTAATGAAATACCACTGTACAAAACACTTGCCTGACAGCTTAGGATGGAGTCTCTAGCATGGACTGAACCAGTGATTTTACCTCTACGTCTTGCATGCAAAACAACTCATTTCCAAGGGGCTAACTGCCTAACCAAAGTGAAAGATGGGGGCAGAAGGACAGGAAATTAGGCAACACAATGCAACAGCTCAAATAACGGGTCAGAACGCTCTGTAATAAGATGAAGTTTCTGGATGTATGCGTAGTACTCCACTAGTTTTATTCTAAAACTAAAACTGGAGCACAATTCTGTGAGAGGCAGGTGTCTCACCTTCAACATACAGGCACTTTTATTCAGTGAGAAGGGAGGGCATTTTTTCATGTAGCCAGCCACACTCAGCAAATAATAGGATTGATGCTGCAGAAAAATACTGACTTTACCTATTTATTCTACTATAAACTTATTTAGGTATAATAATGCAGGCTAATGTCCTTATACTGTAACAGATGGGACTCTCGGAATATGGAAGTTTAGATTACTTCAGTTTTTGCAAACTGTAATTTTCTAAATTTAAGAAAGCTTTAGCAACGTAGGAAGATTTTCAGAAAAGTTTTGCTTTCTTCCCAGCTTTTTACTAGCATGTGTAGGCCCCAGCTTTTCAGGATAAGCCGTTAACATAAATGTAACTTATCAAAACACAGCAAACATACAGAAACACTAGAAGTCTCTACTTGCTTCATCTCTCTGGGCTTTTAGGTTTGGGTTTTTTTTGTTTGTTTGTTTGTTTGCCTGTTTTTATGGAATAAAATTAGATTTCAGCATCTGTCACCATCAAGAAAAAAAGCTCATTCCTGGCTCCCACATGAAAACATTGTAACCAATGCACAGTTACTGAACCATGATGCCTTAATGATCATTACACAAATCAACTTTTTTTGTTTGAAATAACAGAATTAAGAATGTGCTTTTATAATTACTTGAATCAGGCTGTCAGGTTATAAATTTAATAAACCCCCAATATGATTAAATTGTAAAAGTAACATGTATCACACAAATCTATGTGTAGATTCTTTTCATTTTGACTCATTCAGGTGTGCCGATTCAATTTTAGTAAACAATGCTCTTAGTTTTGTCATTCTGCCACAAAAAATCAACAACCTGGGAGCAGACACAAAGTATTCAGTAAATCCTTCTGTCTCTTTTGCATGCATTTTTCTAAAGCTCTCTTTTCAACATAATCTAAGAAAAAAATACGCAGACCTATTAGACAGTCAACTTGCAATAAAAACATAAGGTTTTAAATACTAACATTAGTTTTTTGTCAATTACAGTTCTAAACTCCCCAAAGATACAATGTATTCAAGCAATTTGAATTACAGTATCTTCCTTAGCTCCTCAGTAGAACCACAGTAACTTTTAAAGCATATACTTTGAATTCAAAATAATTTTAATTTATGCTGCACAAAATATATTGATCCTTAAAACCATAGAAACTTTAAAAATATACAGAATGCATACATCCTTATATGGGAAAAGAATTCAACATCTGAAGGAATATTCCAGCTGAGTCCCCAGTCTTGTTCCAAAGACAGTCCCTTTTGTTTGGGAAAGCCAACAAGCCACCAACAAAGCATGCCATGAAACTACAAGTACGCAATCATCACTCACCTAAGCCAGCGCTTGATCTCGCTAACATCACTGTAATCTCTTCTTGCTCCCTCCAGCCCACTCTTGCCCTGCCCTATGACCTCTGCCACACTGAGCCCCCATAGCCAGCTGGTTTGTTGGGCATCAGGCCTACATATGGTCCTCTGTCAATCAGGTAACTCTTGCCAAATGCACTAACACAGCACAAGGGAAGATGATTGTTTTTTACCTCAGCACTAGCTAAATAGAAACTTCTGTAGCACATCATTTAATAACTCTTCTGTACAAAGTGCTCTTGTCAGCAGAACATTATCTGCAGTCTCCTGGCTCAGGCAAGCACAGCCACCTTGCAGATGCCGGCTGCTTAGACACCGAATATAATGTTGACCCAAATCAGTTTCTTAAAAACCAAAATTAATAAAAAGGCCCTCCAGCAAACAACTATCTTTGCCCACTGGCAGAGCTGTTTTAGGTCACACACTGTTTTATACCACAACTCCAGACCACACTCAGGAGTTAATCAAGTTTTTATATCCAAAATATGATAAGAGCAGCAATGTTCAATTTTAGTTATATTAAAAATGAAACTGCTAACCAACGCATCATTCTCTAATATGTGTCCACCAGTCTTTTCACTGACTGGAAGTGATTACTCTAGATTTCCATTTCTGAGCAGGAAAACAGTAATATCTCCAAACAAACAAAAAAACCCAAAACCCAACAACAACCAAAAACCAACAACAAAACAACAATGGATATCTCTCAAGCGAGGTTCTATTAATAATATGTTTGATTAAGCCCTTTTTTTGTGCAAGGGAGACTTCTTTATTCCAAGAAATATTTCTCTGTACCATTGATAAGCCCCAGTGCAGAATTTTCTATGATACAGATAACTCCTTAAATATATGTGGCTCCGCTGAATATTTTAAGTTTATTAATTGGCTGACTAGTAGGCAGCTGGTTAGAGAAGGCCCAATACATCCAGTTTACCTAAGAGGTTACTTCTGTGAAGCAGTTTCCTACTACAAATGCATTGCTAACTACAGACCCAGGTGCTTGCTTCACATTAAGTTAATATTCCATTGCTTAAACTGGGCAGAGAGATAACCTCTGAGAACACAAGCATAATCTCCACAATAAAAGGGAAAAGAACTATGTATCTGGTGTTGTTTGCTTTCTGTACTTGGTAACAAAGTTTGTACAAGAATCAAAATTTTATACCAATGGTCTAAAAATCCTGCACTGCACTTTCTGGAAGCTTTTGTGCTTCTCTTTGATTACCTGTCCGTTTTAAAGTCTGCATTGGAAGAGCTGTCCCACCTAGTAATTTTAAGACTATGCACTTAAATAAATATACTATCATACAAAGCAGATCAGATCAAAATTATGTGGACCAATAGACTGGCTTCATACCTTAGTTTTGTGGAGAACTGCAATGGAAAGGGGAAGGTGTAGAAAATGGACAATTCTCTATCTCCAAGTCTTGACATGTAAATAAAGACATCTGAGGAGCACACAGGTTGGAAGCTGCTGTAATATTCTATCATAATTAGAAACATTTCAAGAGCTCTGTAATTTCCAATCAAAATTACAGTAATTTCCGATATACAAGCCATGATTCATGACAGAATTTTTACATTCCATGGGAGATTATAGTGGCCTGATGTATGACACACTGAGTACAGCACTAACATAAACAATTCAGTTTAATGTTTAAACAGCACTTGGTGTTTAGAATCCCACAATAAAAGAAACATATTATTGTAGAAATTATCACTTTGACAGTGATTGAAGGGTAGGCAGGCATGTGGCCTATAAAGCTATAATTTTTACAGTCCACAGCTTGAGTTTAATCATTTTGATATAACATTTCCAAAATATCCCTTTAAATGCTCCTTACAGCATACAACTTAAGAGACAACATCCTTTCCGTATGATGAAGTGGAGTAAACTCCAAAACGTGAGCAACATAGAAGTCAAAAGTTATAAACTGTTAAAAAGCAAACCGGCACTAAAATACTGATGGCCCAAGAAACATTAGTCTAACTTCATTATCAGCTTTCCCTGGAAGATGCTGTATTTTCCTATGAAACAATTTCAGCAAAAGAATAGTGATTAAGTGGACTTAACATTTAATCTAACATGAAAATTCTACATTGCAAGCACTGGTACCGTTTCTTTCAAATGTCAGTATAAACACGGTTCTAGTCTTTGCCATTTTTTATATGTTTTTACTTACTTCTTGAGCACATTCTCACTTAAATCAATGCTTTTGCGTACTCCGGTGATCTATCTCAGAAGGCATGTCACTTACGATAATCACGCCCAACAAGTACTTGCTGATTTCCCTCTCTTGCCACTAAACTTGACAGAAATTCTTCACTTGAAGAAAACAGAACAGGAAACCACACAACAAAGGCTTAAAACTGAATATGCAATATATGCACACATGCAGGTAAACAAGCAGCCATCGTATTCCATAAAAACCATTCATGTTTTCTCAGATGTAACCTGTATAACTGTAATTTGCTGGGGTTTTTTGTTTGTTTTTTGACATGGACACTGCTGCTCCACGTCCCATCCACAGCCTCACCAGTGAATCTAAGTATTTCCATAAAAAAACAGAACTCCAGAGTTCAACAGTGCCATGTAACTGCAAAACACCAAAGCCTCGAGATGAATTTGGTAGCACTACACAGAACTTGCCCATAGCTTCTGCCATGTCCACGTTAGCTAAGAACTGATGAACCTGATGCTTTCTGAGACACGCAAGACTCATGGGCATGCAGTGAAAGCATCTCGCAGGTGGGGAAGAGGGAGGGATGCACCTCAGAAAGCTACTTCTCAACCTGCCTGTTCAAGGGTAACCAGGGGCTACCTTCGGACTCACAAGGAGCTCCAAGTTGTGGTACAAGGCTGGTGTGCTAGCCCAGCCACAGGTTCTAACTCACACAGAAACAGATCAACAACAGGATGGGGGAAATAATCACACAGACAGGGAGGCCATTGCACCCTGGGAACAAACTTTACCTGGCTTTTGGTTGCCGCAACCTTTGCAAACAGTGCTTGAGACACCTTAGCTCTCTTCATTTCCTGCTGAATCTCATCATAAATGGAAGCATTAATGTTCATGGAATTATTTTCTGATTTTCCATTCCTCTCTGTGGCAATAGTAGCAGTTTTGACCTAGAAAATAAATTTTATGAGATATTTTTCATTATGAAGAAGTTATTTTCTTCTCTTTCCTTCCCCAAGTAGCTTCCCTTTCCATTTTATTCCTTTTATTCAATCTTGCTTTGATGTTCTTTCAGCTTTTCAGAGATCTAACATTATAAGTTAGTCGTGGTTCAGGCAACTGGGAAACAAGAAAATTCAGCATACTGTTAACAGGTGAGTGCATCTGAAATATGAGTTATCATTAACTGACCACTGTGACTTTCAACAGCATAAAACAAATTAGGTGCAAACCTGTCAAACAGTCTTATAAGGACTGGTGAATCCTCATATGATTTCTGTACTCCATGCAAGTTAAGTGAAAATTGTAAGTGCAGCATAAAAGAATCTCTAATGCAATAAACCCCTGACAGATATATCTTGATTCATGCCTTATGTCCAGTACACTCAAATACATGATAATGCAGAAAAGTTGTGGCTTTAGATTTAACTTTAAAAAATATTACCTTACCAGTTGAATTCTTACACTGTTTTTAAGAAAGCAGTAATTTAGAATAATGAATATTTTAGCCATTCATTCATGAAATTAAGGTAGGGCTTTTTTAAACCTTAATTGTAGCTGTATTTCACTTATATACATCAAATATTTATTCTTCTTGCAGTCCAGGTTAAAAAAAAAAAAAAGGCATGAAAACAAGACAGAATGATTATGCTACCACATCTGTGCTGCATCTGCAGCATTAAGGAAAACAGCAAAACATACATCAGTAGTGACATGATGTGCAGAAGAAAATCCTTTCCTTCAGCCTCTGGAAATGACTGAAGCGATGTTTTAACATCAAGAATCACCCCACCAGGGCTACAGAGCAGTTTCTGCAATATCAGTTGAGAAGTACAAAAAATCACCAGGTACTCAGCTTATCCTACAATATTCTCAATAGTTAAGGATAACATCTTTCTTTAGCAGCTACTCTTGCAATGCTTGCCCAAGAGCAGTGGACCTAATGGACCACTAATCCTAAAGCAGATCAGAGAAAAGGAAAGACTGGATTTCTGCCAAGAACCCACAAGGTGATGAAGCAAAATCAAACCTTTAGATTTCAGTTCAAATCTACTGTTTCATACTGAAGCTCTTGAGCTGCATTAGTGTAGCCATGCAGAAGTTACATGTCTAGCCTAAGTTAGTCATTCAGGCTACCTCGAAATTTAATGGACAGAGCTTGGCACTTCCAGAGGGTGATTCAGCCTACTCCTAAGTAGGTGCCTAAACCCACACTTTCACTATCAGTTTAATCCAGTGCAAGTCAGCATCTTCCTGTGCTCTAAAGTCCCTTGAGGTTCAAAGGGAAATCATGACAACATGATAATTTATCTTCTAATCTAACTCTCTATGAGCTTTCATATGTCACAGGTCTCACAATATGAGTGTCAAAGGTGAGAGACGTAGTTAGGCAAATCATCAGCCCATATTTTCCTAGAAATGTCACACTCAATTTGTATTAACTATCCTCCATAGTGCTTTCAAGATAAAATAATCTAGCCCAGGAACTGGGAGTGCATGCCACTTTTGCTGAGCCTGATTTGTCTATGAGGCTTTTCAAAAGGAGCTGTGCTAACACATGCCCATTAGCTGCAAGGGGCAGAACCCGAGCAAGAACAAGGCGTCAACACACACCTCCACCTGCCGCCTTCTGGCAGGCATTAGCAACTTTCTGGTATCTGAAAACATGAGTCCTAAATAAAAAGGAAAATGAAGAGAAATCCCAGAATGCGGCATAAAGTTTACGACGTGATTTGCTTTCACCTGAAAACGACTGGTACTTTGCAGACATGACCTGGAGAGAGAGAGGCGTTTCCTTTTCTGCAGAGTGATATTTTCAGGTAATGCTACAGTAAAGGATGGCCAAGCCTGGTCCAATGCCTGCTTGGAAACATTCAAGGCACCTGGCAGTGGGCAGCAAACGAACCTCCCTTCTTCCTACCGCTGATCAGGAAAACACATGCCTTACACTGGGCAAATCAGCATGTGGCCACAAGAGCAGGTGCAGCTCCTGAATACCATGCAGTGAAATCATTTGGGAATTCCAAAATCAGTGTCAATTTTATAATCTTTAAAGTAAAAGATAACTGACAAGCATTGGTGATGCGAAATATACAACTGGAGACAGCCTTGTCTGCTTGCTTGTAAAAATCAGGCTAAGATAAACTACAAAATGAAAATGAGATGGTTTTGTCAACACACCCTCTTGGACCTCAGGTTTAAATTTTGGCAAAGTTATTTCACTCCTTCCCAAAGAAATATTTCTGACTTGTAACTAATCTTTCAGGGTCCTAAGGGGAAGATGAGATGATGGTATTCAGTTAGCACACACAAGTCCATGGTATCTTTTGGGAAAGAAACACTTTGCTCTTGTGATCCTGATCAAAATGCCTTTTCTGTTAGCACATTGCCTTTTTGATTGCTACTCAGCTTCAAAAGACAAGTTTCACGTTGTAGCAGTACTTCACAGACCACTTAACTGAGTTGCAAACACCACGATAACCAAAACCAAGACTTCCACACCATGTTGGAGACATAATTTAAACTGTGCATCTTGGTCCACACTTTTCAATACCCAATTTACTACAGATATCCATTTAACCCAGGGGAATTACTAAAATCCTCATTCTGGTTGGTAAATCACATCTATTTTTATACAGGTAGAACAAACTCAACAGCATCTAATGTATCACTGAAGTTAAAACAAACAAACTCCTGGTGCCTTCGACTGGTATTGCATTAGGAAGTGAACAACAGAAACCACTAATACAGAATCATAGAATGGTTTGGGCTGGAAGAGACTTTTAAAGATCATCTAGTTTCAACCCCCCTGCCATGGGCAGGAAACCTTCCACTATACCAGGCTGCTCAAAGGTCCATCCAGCCTGGCCTTGAACACTTCCAGGGTTGGGGCATCTGCATCAAAAAGCTATATGAGACCCAGAAGCTTGAAGAGAATAGAAGTCTTGAAAGTTATAAAATGATCTGTTCGGGAATTATTAAGAGTTGTTATTCACAGCCATGCCCTCACCCTCCCCAATTTACATCACTCACCAAGTATAAAAATCCTTCCCCTGCCTCTTAGTAATTTCTCTTTCAAAAATCAGGTATAGACTCTGGCTGGACTGGATGGACCATTGGTTTGCTCTGGTCTGATGAATTCCATGCAATAATGCTAATTAACTTATTGGAGAATATCCATACATAAAATTGTTTCATAATTTATACATAGCAAGCATCTAGGCTGTTGTGTTGAATTTAGAACTGAGTTCAAGACAGAGGCCGTTTGAAGCTGGGTTGAAAAAACACCCTCCCCCTCAAAAAACCCGAACAGAAAACAAAAAAGCCCTCAATGATGCAACTTCAGGACTCAGGAGAGGAGGTGGAAAAAGTATTCATTTTGGAGAGAAAAACAAAACAAAACATAATCTCTCATCTTATCCACACTTAAGCACCCACCCACACTTATAGCCACATTTTCTGTTCAGGAAAGAAACCATAGATCAGCTAATTTTTTTTAACTAGATTTTGCAAACACTAGCTGAACAAGGGAGCTATATTTTACAAATGTAACACACCAAGAATCAGAAAATCATTTGGCCATCTTCCTGTCACCAATCAATTTAGTCTTCTAAAAATACTTGAGGAAAAAACCCCAACCCAAACACATCCATCCCCTCCTGGCCTGCCCAGATACATCTACTCATCAAATAAGACTGATTACAGTGGGAAGAAGTTCTGGATTAATTCAATTTTCCTAAACAAAGAACAGTTTTTTATAGACGGGATAACCAATCTGAAGAGGTTTTCACAAATATGGAAGCTCACTTCTTCCCCATCGAAAGTGAAACAAAAAAATATATAACACATTCTCATAAGTACTGTTTTAGCTTGGGAACAAAAATCTTCTTTAATCCTGGTTTAGCTTTTAATATTACATCGTACATTAAAATTCATAAAGTAGTTCATTCCAGGCAAAACAAACTACTTTTCAGTTCTGCTCTGCAAATAGCACAGGAGGTACAATAAATGCTATTGCTTTCAGAACAGCTTTCATCAGGACAAGGTTTACTACTCCATTATTACAGTGGCGCCTGGAAGTGCAGTTATAGTTAAGTGTCAGGGTTTCCATTAACTCTCCTCCACGGCGGTTTTCGAGGGGTGGTGGTGAGAGGGTTGCATTTATTATTTTGTGCATTTTTACTTCCATTAAAATGCAACTTGGAACAAAGAGACCGACCAAATTCTCAAATAACAATTTTGCCGGTGATGATGCATGGTGCGTGCACATATCTGAACTCCAGGCCCTACCGTTAAGATTCACAGGAGTTCATGTTACCCAGAGTTCCTTGCATTGGAGGTTCACTGGTCCTCCAACACCAGAAAAGCAGTGTCCTTCTCTAGACCAGTCTTTCAAGAGTGACATGCTATCTCTGGGACCCAAACAGAAATTGCTTTAGCATGAAGGAACTGCAATTTATCTGTAGTCAGAGGGAGGCCAGGAATGAAGTTTTTTATTAATTGAGTAACCAGAACCATAACTCATGCATTATTTGTTGATACTTCTTAAAACATCACCTTGTTAAAATGATATTCTGCTCTTGACATTACACGAACTCTGTTTACAGAGGGCGATAATGGCCCCCAAAAGTTTGCATAAATTTACTTTGGGGAATATAGGCTTTTTTTTCTTCCTTCTAGGTTGGAGAAGTTAAACTGTCTCAGTGATGCAGTACCTACCTGATGGAGGCACTAATATTTATAAACTTCAGAGCCCAAGAGCCTGACAGATAGGCTTCTGCCCCAAGAGATAGCAGGATGAACAATGTCCAAGGGAAAATCCTTGTGTATGCTGACTCCTTGTGCTCAGTCCACCAGCATGGAAGATAGCAGCAGACTTTTACAACTTGACCAGCTTAGGGAGCTATACACGTATCCCAAAAGCTCATGCATTAGAAGCTAATGATTTCAATTAAAAAAAAAGTAAGAGTTTGGTTTTTTGTTTAAGTCAGAGAGAAAGCGAGAAGTGAGGGGGACAAAGAGCTTCTTAAAGAATTGGAAACAATCCAGATACATTAGCTCAAGTAGCAACTAGTAAGAATGCCGTAAATACAAGGTAAATTCAATACAGTTCCTTCTAACTCAGGCACCAGGGCTTACGCTTGGTGAGTTCCTACTATCCCATCAGACCCCCAAGGTCACGCTGTTTCTGCCTGCAACAGTATGCAAAATTCACACTGAACAAGCCCAGCTGCTAAATGGTTAAGTCAGCTCTACTGTCTGGCTACCAGTTGGCAACACAAAAATGCAAAATAGATCCTTTTCAGGATGTTTATTTTCACATCCTTCCGAAACTGATAACTTGCAATTGCAAAATAAACTTTCATGTGTGGCATATTAGCTCCCATTTTTCATGGTTTCATAGTTTAATTGTCTCAAATGTTACGCTGGTCTAAAGATTTAATATTAAATTTGTTGGCTCTTGCGTAAATTGTGTTGTCAGGATAAACGGTCTATTTTGTGTTTCAATAGTCATCCAAGAAGCTGACAGCTAAGCTAGAAAAATCTTATACTGCATTTCTGTATAGTGAACTTTCAAAAATTGCTTCTAATAAATTTAATAGTAAGGATGCTAGTAGTTTTATTTCCTTAGTATCAAATATTAAATAAACAGTGGACTTTGGGGGGGGGGATATATCAGAGCAGTAGTTTGCATTAATAATTTTGCAGTATCCTAACTATAATTTATTTCTGCTACGACCTGTAGTTATGCTTGCCAGTGCAAAAACTAGAACAATTTAACTATTATTTCTAGCATTAAGTGTACTTATGTCACCAACACGGATATTTCAATTTTCAAACTCAGAGCTCTGAACATTCAGTAGCAGGCAGCAAGCACTTCACAGGTTTATAAATGAGTAATTCTGGCAACATGTAAAACAGTAGCACAGAATTGCAACTCAGAGTTTTCTACATTCTCCATCCACTAGGTAAAGTACACGTTTTGCTGAATGACTGAGAACAACATAACAACCAGAAAGATGACTGTTTTGTTCTGTAGACATCAAGTATCAGTCTATAAGGTTTCCTTGCTTTCCTTTTGAAAGGGATGAAAACAGTATGCTGTTTCCACTTTGAACTATCACAATTAGGTTAACTATACTCCTGACTGCTACTAAAAAAGTGAAATGTAATTATGAACAAGAGTACAGCAGAGACAGACAGATCCCCCCCTCCAACCTCTAAATTTGGACTTACAGTATATTTTGTCAGTTAAGAATACCCCTAAGTCTCACTTTCTTTCTGACTGCCAGAGATTTATACAGTTTAAAGTGTGAATTAAAACCAATATAAGGACTACCTCTGACTTGACATCCTTCTGGAAGGTCCTGTAATTAACTCTGTTCTTTAGCTGTGAAATTGCCCAAGACCACTTGAGACAGAGTGAGACATTACCTTGGCAGAAAGAGATAAGTTAAGAAGGAGGGTTAGCCTTTGCTCTGAATTACCTGGGCTGCGGGAGCAGGTACAGATATTAAAACAAACTCCAATGTTATTTTAAACACAGTTATCTATATTTAACTATTTTCCACTAAAGCATTACTATGTAAATAGATTCTCATCCTTTATCTTGAAGAGTATCTATAGTGCATTTCACAGACTAAACTTAGCTAATGATAACAAAACTGGACCATTAATTTTAGACAGTCTGTTCTTTCTGCTAAGAATTTTTTCTCTTCTTGTGAAAAGTACAGCAGCAGGTCAAAGTGATCTGTCCTCGTTTTCCTACAATTCTGTTACTCACTACTTCAGTGTGGTCCTTAGTATCCATTAGCTGCAGGAAAATTAGAAAAATAATCTTGAGGAAATTATAGCATTGAGAATGAGTATGGCAGAGAGGCAGAGGCAGAAGTCTAAGCCTGGTTAGTAAAAAACTGCTGTGTTTATGTACTCAAACATCACAAAACTCCCACAACCCCAAAGCCTTGCTCTGTATAGCAAATCCAGACTGCATATACACCATGATTCCCACACATATGCAGATCAGTTTGTTTCCTCCTTGCATAGGTACAATCTTGAGCCACATCAATGCAGAGTATTTCAGAAAAGACAGGTTTTTGGAGTGTTCACTCAGAATCATGTTTTTTCTTTGTAGAAATCCTGTGCATTCCTACAGCTCACACCTGTATTCCTCATGTACCCTAAAATCACCATCAGAGTTTCCTTGATAGACATAAGGACTACACCACTGAACTTCTGGATACCACTACACCAAACTTTATCACTGTGAGAGAATTAAACCAATAGCCCCACTACATTTTACAGAAATCAATAGGAGTTTCATTTGAACAAGTACTAAATGAAGCTTTAAAAAACATATCCATATCTTTCAAGAGTGATGGATATAGCAAGTCTGTTATGTTACCCAGTTGTCAGTAGCTCAACCCAGTAAAAGTGTGCCCAGCATTTTGGGATGGAGTCTTCTTTCCCCATCCCTTTAGTTTCACCTGTTCATTTTCTGGAAGATAATTTTTTAGACAATATGATGTACTCGTACTTCTGCTTTCATTCCCACTCAATTAAGTGGTCCAAATCCTTCGACATCATTATTTGAACGTCTAACGTTAAAAACAACACCTGAGAATTACAGATAGAAAAAGATAGCCAAAAGCCAGAATCTTAAATAATTAAACAAAATGAACAAAAAACTCTGTAGGGGCCCTAATGGATAGAATTTATCTTAAAACTAGAAAATAGGTAGTAATAAGCTGCTGCTATCATCCATTATACTTCTTAAATTTAATTTGTGACATGGACTGCAAATAATGATTCTACAAGTGTTAAAAAAATGCCAACAGTAAAGACTTTCTTCTTTTTAAGAAAGGTACCACTCAGCAGGACAGCAGAAAAACACAAAGAGCAAATCTCAGGGACAAAGAGAGTGGTTTACTTGTGGAGGCCGGCTAGGTGGTGTGCTTATGAGAGGTGCAGGGCCCATTGCGGAGGCTGCGTTCAAGCTCCTTTCCCTTTCATCCTGGTAAATTCGATCTCGTTCAGCTTCTGGCAGCTGCAAGAAGTTCTGCATAGCCCGAAGGTTTACCAGCAAGGACTGAGAGGCAGTCTTGGGATCCTCTTCCTTTCGGAGGATTTCTGAGAGCAAGCCCTGTAGGGAGGGAAGAAAAAATATGCTAGAGAGTTAGCCTAGGTGAGCGCCTGTAAAACTGTCCTCTCCAAAGCCACTGCTTATCCGTCCTCTTTCTTCTTTCCACTGGGTTGAGAATGAGAGCAGCAAATACACTATTCACTCCACAGAGGAATATATAAATGGCATTTCAGGTAGCGAGAAGAGAGCCTCAATTGTACCCTTAATTTTATTAAGCATCTGTTTTACATACAACATAAATTGAATCTGCCTAATAGGTCTCCTTCTTTTTACTGGCTTAACTTGCCATGAAATCTTTCACAGTCGACAGACAATCACAAGACATTAAGAATAAGTGAAATACAGATAGTCCAGAGGCATGACACTGGGGCGTTCTCAGACTTCCCAGACAAAACGTATAGCCAACCTAAAACAAATGGCTTTGCACATTTCTAGCAACTTAAACAGCTCTTTGAGAGGAAGTGATTTTTCACAACTAATCTGAGATGATAAACTTGCAACGTTTCTAAAGCACTGCTTAACTGACTCAGGTCCATGTGCTTTTACAAGTCAATATTTTGTTCTGAGAGTTGTATATTGGAGTTTAACAACAAGTTAGGAAACTCGCTGTTGAATGCTCCCTTCTCCTTCACCTTCCTCCTCCTCCCACCATACTCCTCTTTTCCCAGAACAACTCTAATTCTCATCCACCCCATTGCTTGGGCTATTTATCTGAACACCTGCCATGCAGGTCCTATTTCCTAATTCCATTCCTAATTTCCTAAATCCACTGTTGTCCTTTGACCGCTTTCAAAGTCCAGCAAAGATAGATAAAAACAAACGTTGGAGAATGAGAGAAAAGCAGCATGTAAGGCATCTGTATAGCAATGTCAGAGATGGGCAGGCTGCAGGCAACAGCATGACACCAGTGGCTTGTACAGACCACACCAGGTTTCCTACACAATCATTTTATCTTGGTTCCCAGCAATGGAGCAGGCCTGGCCATCTGGGACTATTCTTCCCCCCTTCTCTTTTCTGGTGTCCAGAAAAAGACTTAGAAGGCAAATAAATGAATTACAGACAAAAGTGGCATTTGGGTGGAGGATAAGTTCTAAATTTTTCCTTAATAATTAGCCTAATAATAAATTTACTTGCTAGCAAATACGGAAATTAAATTCTTGTCTGGAATTTTTTTTGCTGCTGCTAAGTACTCAAATACACAGTTATTGCTGTTTGCCAGTCACAGGGTTACACAACTCACCCTCCAAGAGAAGTAAAGCTGGCTGCAGAGCATAGGATGTACAGAATAGTTTAGACTGGAAAAGACCTTTAAGATCGTCACGTCCAACCATTAACCAAGAACTGCTAAGTCCACCACTAAACCATGTCTCTCAGTGCCACATTTACACATCTTTTAAATACCTCCAGGGATAGTGGCTCAACCACTTCCCTGGGCAGTGAGTTCCAATGCTTGACAGCCCTTTCCATGAAGAATTTTGTCCTAATAGCCAATCTAAACCTTGGTGCAACTTGAGGCCATTTCCCCTTCTCCTATTCTTTGTACCGTGGGAGGAGACCGACACCCACCTTGATACAACACATGCAATTTCTGACTGCTACTGTGCTGAAAACAACTAGGACAAAAAAAAAGAGAGAAACTAAACTCAAGTGGACTAGCAGGAGAGGAGGCTCCTTAATAACAGCCAGCCACAGCAAACATCCTTGAAAAATACTTCAGCCCATAATAGAAAATATTTGCTTGTATAAGTACTTCCCACATAGTGGGCAGCTAAAAAGAGTAGAAAAGGCTGGGTTTTTTGTATAACTTTTTCCCCCTCAGTGAAACAAGCAAACAAAGAAAATAAGTTTTTGTATTTTTCCTGTATTTGTCAGTATAACCATTGCTGCAGGACACCTCTTGGTGATTAGAAATGCCATTAAGCATTCATTCCCCTTTCCTTCCCCCATCACTGTCATGGCTCTCTGCATGAGCTGGGAGCAGAGGAGACAACACAGATGCAGAGAGAGGAGGAGAGATGAGAGAGCGGAGGAAAGGCAAGGAGAAGGTGTTTGCTTCTAGGAGCTTTGAACCTAAAGGTCAGAATATGTGAGGATTTAATATGAAACATAAGGTGCAGTACCAGTTGCCGGCAAAGTATTAAAATACAGTTTGTCTGCTTCAAATACTGCTTCCTTGCTACTCCTTCAATTTTCTGAGAACAAAACTTCAGCTAAAGATTGTTGGACAAGATGTAAAATAGGAAAACCCTAGAAAGAAAACATCATCTCTCACATCCTGCCCCATGCTGACATGCAGAGATTTACTGTTCATTTTACCAGGTTTGAACTGATTTGCCAAAATACAAGTCTTGGTGTGATCTCCTGATATTGTACCTCAGGATGAATAAAAGCTAAATGCTGTTTTGCAGAGAGATTATCAACACTGTTAAGCTCAGGGTCCTCACTGTTCCTCCAATGTATTATTTCCTCACTAGAAATTCATTTTCTTTAAATGCTACCAGATCCCATTGAAAAAAAAGAAAGTTTACGTGTCATCACAAGTATAATTCATTACAAATTCCACAAAAATGTTCAATAAAAATTATCAGGGCTTTCAAAAGCTAATTATGAATTCTTTAAAAATGGAGATAAATGAAAGTGTCTGCCAATATGAACAAAAACACTGCCTGCCTGGCCCCCGGTTTGTCCCCTCTTTGAACGTAATCACTGATTCAAATAGATTTTATCAGCCTGATAGAACTTCAAAGCTCCCAGAAGACATTTGCCCAAAACATGCAGAACACCCCTGAACGCTATTCCTCCCCTCTGCAGGGTGCTCCCATCCCATGTCCAGGTGGAAGATTATTCACAAGCTCCACCCATAAGCCTGGATCCCTGCCAAGTAAGTTATAAGCAGACACATTAATCTATGTCGTTTAGTAGCAAGAGGAGAGCTGTCATGATAGTGTAATAGCACCTTTTTACCTTTTATTCAATAGTGATATGGATAGTGTGCTTTTTCTTAAATTACACTACGAAGAATTATATGAATACAGTGGCAATTTCTGTTATACTTAAGCAGGCAAATTTCTCTCTACCACATAATTTACAGAACTCAAATTCAATAAAACATTACATGATGGTCCATTACTGTTATCAATTTTGAATAATCCATCTTCATTTTTCATTTTACTGGAAAATAAAGTGTGCCAAAGACAAAGTGGAAGGAAAAAAAAGTGCCTGAGAAGGTGGTTTGTGTAAACTTGGATTTTGTTTTAAAATTACACAGAGCCATTTACTGCATCCAAGTGTTCTCCCTCGAAATAGCAATTGCCCAGAATTAGTATTAGCACAGTCCTAAATACGCAGGAGTTTTCACAGACGAGAAAAGGCATCACATATGAATGAAAGGCAACATATCCCAGCAGCTAATATTTTAAACAAGCATGAGGGTGAAGCCGAAAAGAGGGCGAGAGAAAGGTATCTGGCAGAAACAGAGAAGTACCTAAAACCCTTGAGATTCAAAACCTTGTCACTGGTGGGAAGAAGAAAAACTACAATAGCCAGGTATGGCAAAAGTAGCAAAAAGCACTCCCTCTCCTTTCACAAAGATGGAGCCAAGAGGTTACCTCCGCACAGCAGCGCCTGGGTTCATGCAGCAAATATTATGGTTGAAAGTGCACACAGACACAGGCAGCCCTGAGTTACAGTTCCAACCACAACCGTGACTAACACAATTCCTTGCTCGCACAGTACATACATGTCAGCCTGCCATGCACCAGGGATAAGCTACACCTGCAAGTCAAACTTCAGCCTTGCTTGTGGGAACCCAAGCTTTCCATTTCCTGACTCATGTTTACATTTACAAACACACAACAGAAACATAAAGCAGTTTGTTTATTTGTTTAGGGCTCTGAAGGTGGTTCAGCCTATGCTCCACTCCAGCTCTCTCAAAAAGAGCAAAACATAGTAGAGAACCTTCCAGTTTGACTGCAGATCTGCAGGGGCAGGCTGAGCCTCTCTGCTGACAGGAGGCTGTGGCAGAGCCTGGTGTGGGGCACTGTGCTTTGGGGGCTGCCCTGATGCATCAGCACCATCACCCCTGTGGCTACTTGGTGCCACCTGACCCAGTGAGTGGATCACAAATGCCATTTTCTGGCCAGCAAAGTGCAGGAAAATACTCTTTCGAAAGAGCAGAGGTGTCTGCACTGACATCAGCTGGAAAAAATGTTGCGTATTCAGTCAAACAGCATAGAAACACTATAGAAACACTATAGGATCAATTTACCAAAATTACCCTAGCCAACAGAGAGACCAATAGAGACATTTGGTGAGCCACAACTGGTAGCCACGCTTGAGGTGAAACTCAGATTTGCCAGCACAAATCCTGACTCAACAAACTTTCCCATGGTGCGCTACAAAGAGGGATAAGAGGATTCAATCAGTTTCTTGGCAGCCAGAGAGCTGGAATCACAACTGCTGAAGGACAAAACTTCACACCCATCTGCACTCTGAAGCCTTCTTAGAAGGACCACTGTAAAATTTCTTACAGGGAGAGGTGCTCCATCATCCAAATCTGCTTCTGCTTTTACAACTGTTCTATTGTGCCTGTGTAGATGTTAGTTTTAATTCAAGTCACAGCTATCAGGACTCCTCTGATTAGACTTTGCAAGGCACTCCCTGCGAACTACAGTTTCAAAATTCCAATTTTGAAATTAAGGGTAGGAGGGATGTTATCCAAGAAGATATTAAGAACACCCTTTCAATTTTACAAGGTGTGTCTGAGGGTTTTTTCTGCCTTATAAGTAGATGATAATTAAAAAAAACCCACCACAAAACAAAAAACCACCCCCCCCCCCCAAAAAAAAAATAAATCCCCCCAAAAGACATCCTGTTTTTCAGAAGTATTTTTACCAAATTCTTTCATTTGAGCTGGGAGAGGTACAAATATTTCTAGTCAACATTTTTGCTCCCAAATCAAAAAATTCTTGAAAATCACAGCCAAGTGTTGAACTTCCACACTAACCTTGTAGAACCCACCCTTCCCATCTAAAACCACCACCAAATTCTGTATTCATATTGTAGAGCACAAGTCTTAAAGCAAGAGGTGCCAACACGGTCAGTTGATTCCACCAAAGTCCATTTTTACATTAAGCTAAACTACTCTTAGTTTATCATTCACTTCCTTCCTTAACTTTTACACTGAAAGCAGATCTCCCCCTTCATCCGAGACTGTATCTCAACATCGAGGTTTTTTTGCGCAGAACTCCTAACCAATTTCAGTGAGATCTTCTACCTTTAGAAACTGATGGCATGATATGGTCCCTGGATGCTGCTCAAATATGCTTATGACAATTAAAAAGATGTCAGTGGTAAGCCTGAGTTAGCTTTTTATCTCAGAAAACAGTAGATGAATTTAAACTTTCACCTGCTCTAGCCAAAAAGGAAAAAGGACATTACATCAATATAAGAAAATAACTTCTAAATTGCATCAGCTATCAAAGTGCTGCCCTAATTTTAATTAAACATGATGCATCCTTGAATAAGCTCTGGTGAATTCATAAGTACAGCAAGCAGAACAAATGTACATATTTTCATGTAAGAATCCCAGGTATCTCTACTTGTGTTTATGCTTGCACATTAGCTGTTACTATTGGTAAAATGAACAATTTTCAGTTTTGCAAAGGTGAAATGTGCCTACAACAAACTACTCTGGATTTCGGTAGGGCTTCACTTCATATGAAAAGTATACTGAGATATTTCTTGGCAACAATGAGGCTAATATCACCTAGGTGCCCAGTATTTTTTCTGTTCCCTATGTTTGCCACAATACATAACAAAAACTTACATAGCTATCTGCAAATATGAATTTGATTAGCTAACACGATGTGTAGGACATAGAGATACTACTCTGTGTTTGGTTGAGTAGATTTATTGAAAATTGCCCAAAAATGTTACATTTTATTTCGTATCTCCTCACGGGCTTTGTTTTCAAAGTTCATTTTGGGGCTTCCTCACAGTTTTGGGTCACTTTGAACACATTTTACCAAGCTGGCTAACTACAACATCTGGGACAGATGTCAACAATATTTAATAATGAAAAGAAATAAAAGAAAAAAATAAATTAAAAAAGTAATCAGGAAGCAGTATTTGCATTAGAAATCTGGTTCTGCGTTTGCATTCATCACATCTCAAGAGCATCTTCTCGTACGGTGCCATACAAATTCAATGTCCAGTCAGAACCAATCATCCTTTTATTCAGGTAACAAATACTGCGCTCATGCACAAATGATAGATCAAAAGCTGTATGAAAAGCTAGCTGACAAAAAAAGAATAAATTATACTTTGGAGGGGGAAGAAAGTTGAGGGAAAACAAGATGCTTTCAGGCAAGTCTGAGAAACAAGTAAATATTTAATGAACTATTTATTTTCTGAATTATTTGCTTGACTTTTTGTCCAAGTAAGATGGCAGCTGCAAACCACTGTGACTTGAAGCTACTATTACTAATTCAATACTTTGTATTGTCAATAGCTAAAATATTAAACACTCTATTAAACAAAATTCTATGTCATTTTTTTTGTAAAAATAATAACTAGAATTGCCTGGACCTAACTTACACAAGTAATCCTTGCATGAGTTCGTGTATCCCATGAAATTCTGTATGAGACACCCAGATCTTGAAAACCTCCTTTGCTGCTAAAAGGAAAGACATACACACACATAGCTCTACAGAGAATTCACACAATGACTCTATTTTCTCTTAGCTAAAGGAGGATGTAAAAATTTTTAAGGCAATAATAATTCAAAACACTTACAAATGACATGTTGATTCAAACCTGGTACCAGTGCACTTGAAATGGAATTTTTATTATCTAAGCTATGCAGGAAGACACATCAACATTTCAAGAGAAGCCCAAATTATGACTTTTTTTTTACTATATTCTATAATGGACAAACACTTGTTCCTTAGGTTTAAAAACGTGGTATCCAAAGCAAATTTACCTACATCTCTTTTTAAAATATTTTCTGTACAAAAAAAATCATATTTTATTTTCTGTTATAACAGATTTCTAAATTTTGAGATCTTATTATTTGTATTGGATATACTGACATTTCTTCCATAATTTCTGCTTGATTAAATTCCATGCAACATGGCATTAAGTTAACTTCATAGAGCAGAATAAATTATAACAGGGTTAGCTTCTAAAACAGGTGTAAAAAATAACACATTTTAGTGTTACTTATCAGCTTTGCTAGGGCTAGCTAGCTTTTTCTGCATTGAAGAGCTGAAGTATATGTTCTGACGTGGACATCAGCAATCTCAGCAACTACTGTTTTTGCAACAAACTACAAAAATACATTTAGAGTAGATGACCTAAAAATAAAGCTTTTAATTTTTAATCCTTTCAGAAGCCTGAAAAGATGCTATTAGGACTTTCACTAAAATAAAAATAAATGAAAACAAGAATAAAAGACCACCTCCAGTATACCTGTAAAAGAAGACAGATTGTTCAGTGCATGAATGTGGTCAGTATACCTTTGCAACACAAAAGGCAATCTGTTGGGTGACTTTGTGAATGGCTTTGCATAGAGCTGTTCATTTCCTTTCCAGGGAAGATTCAGCTATTTGTAAACCATCACAACTGGAGAGGAACCAAGGTGTCTGTAAGAACAGCAGGTATTTCCACAACCAGTCACTGAAGATTTCTGTACTGTACCAGCATGGACACTGGTCCTACAAGGAAGTGTGGTTCCTTCACAGAAGCTAAATGACAAGGCAGAAATGAGGAGAGACTTAAATGATGATAGTTACTAAACAGAGAGAGAGAGAGAAGGGACTCTTAGATTAAAAAAAAAAAGAAAGAGAAAAAAGACAACTGACCTGAGTTCGGTTAAAAGCCACACGTGCAAATACTGCCTGTGAGATTCCTGCTCGTTTCAGTTCGTCACGGACCCACTGGTAGATTTCGGAAGACACCTCTGTGTTTGTTGAGACCTGCTGCTCCAACGGCTTGTTCATGGATCTACTGACAGGAGGAGGATGGTTCAAGTACTGTTGGTTTAAGGACTGCTGGGCTAGAAGTCTGTTCACTGCATACTGCTGGTTCAGCAACTGGGCCATTACCAGCTGCTGATTTACCAGCTGAGGGCTAATGGGAGTAGATACAAGTCCAGGGTGCAGGTTTGGAAGCGGGGTCCGAACTGATGGTTGACTACCATGAGAAAGCTGAACAGGGGATGGAGGCTGTTCGGCTGTGTTCCCTGGGACCGGCTGCTGACCGAAGTTGACATGGTTGGCACCTTGCTGGGATAGTTCAGAAAGGCTATCCATCTCAACTACGGTGGAAGAAAAACATTGAAAAAGCCAACATAAGACTGAAAATCACAAACTTCATGCTCTTCCTGCTAATAAAAATAAACAAATATAAAATGGCACACTCAGGTTCATGCTTCCTGTCCTCTCCAGCACAGATTAGCAGGCACGTAAAACCACTGTTGCAGCTATCTGCCTTCAAAATTCACCTACAAATAATGGTATAGTGAATATTCTAAAAAAAATCCAAACCAAAAAACAAAACAACCAACCAAACAAAAAACCCAACAAACTGGTCATCATCATCACTGGGCCCTTGGAGGAACCAGCATAGCATCAGAGGCGAAACCACTCCTTTGCTCTATGTGCTGGAAACCACATATGACAAACGAGTAACTTCCTGAGAGTTTTGCAAAGGCACAACGCAACTAAACCACAAGTGTGTGGCTGCAGAGCACATCCCCGCAGCGACGGATGCAAGGGACTTCGGACATGGCAATAAGCAACTAGAGAGGAGGCAAAGATCAGACACAGGAAACCACTCCATGTGCTGCAGAAGATGCAGGTAAAATGATCAGTGCATCTGCGCAATGAGTAGAGGTACTGTTACAGGAAAGCACACCCTGACGAGAGAGAGAAGCCCTTGGTGACTGGTTTTGTTCTTCCTGTGGTGTCCCCCACCACGACATCTGCAGTTCCCAGCTACTGGAAATCTGTAACAAGCAGGGTGGGGGTGTGGACCTCCCCATGCTCTGCTAATTTCTAGATGCTGCATCAATTGTATGGGACTGCTAGGAACTAGTATAATTTATGTAAATTACACAGATGGGCTGCTTTATCTTGCAACCATGTATGCATGGGTTTTTTCAGTGACTTGCAACATGGTTGAATTTTTTTCTTGTATTAACTCATCTGCCTTGACACACCCTCCTTTTTAATTAACAACACAGTTTTTTAAACTACAAGAGTTCTTACAGAATCCCTCTTGTGCTTGATAAGACAATATAAATTACTCCAGGCTGATGTAAAGGACTTGCCTTTCTATCAATGCATGGCACTTTTTAATTTTAAACAGTCTCAGTTCTAGAGCTTTGGCAATGCTGGTCTGCAAATAGCCTTAAGAAAGCGTGCTGTATTTACAAACCAAAATGCCAGTATCTTCACAAAAGAGTTATAGTGATTTTTTCTTATAGTAAAACATATTTTTTAAAAAATAAAGGCAATGTCTGAGCTTTACAACAGTAATTACGGTCTTCACTAACAGTCATTCATTCGTCCACAGGGATGAGAGCTGAGAGAAGAAATCAGCATCTGGATTCCCACCCACAGCCTTGGTTCCCCCTCTGGCCTATCATGGGTAGAAATTTAAGAAATGAAAATCAAGCAGTTGTTCTTCAGAGAAGTTTGGTGTCCATAGCGTGGATCAGTCCCTCAGTAGAGCATCAGTGGCTCCTCATCCATATGGCTTTGGAGGCAGCGCTGCCTCTTGCCTCAGCATTAGGTTACGGAGAAAAACACACCTTTATATGTGTTTCCTATGCACTGACTTCACTGTCCCCGAGTGCATGGGTGATGGACTAGGCCTGGCAGGTCACATAAGGAAAACTTGGGAGAGTTGCGCAATGCAGGAGCATTGCCACCATGGAGGTGGGAGAGTATGCTGCGGAAATGTCACCCTCCCATGCAGGTGCTCAGCTGCCTCGCACAAAGACCACGGGAAACCAAGTGAAGTCTTGTGACCGACTTTGGTGGTCTTGGAACAAGGGTTCGGTGTTGCACAGAAGGTACAAAGTAGATAACAGAAAGAAGCTGCCTTTCTTGTCACTACTGGAAAGTGGAGATCAACCCAAGTGGGCCATTTATTTGAAATAGTAATTCAAGCAATTATCACAAAAGTGATGCACTGTCTTCATTACAGCCTTAAGCTATAAAAGACAAGGAACCTGCTTCGGTAGATGAATGATTTCGCTTCAAATACTGAAAGCCAAATCAAGCTCAAAATTCAATCCAAATTGAGGTCCCATTTCTTCATTTTGTTGAAAACTATCGAGAAATTTTCTGATGTAAAGTGTTCAAAATCATGTTAACAGGTTTAAGAAATAGCTCTAAAAATGGGAAAATACAGAAAGATAAAAGGTATTACAGAATTAATATGTCCCACTGATGGATTTTTTCTCTCCAGTAATTTACTTGTGCTTACTACAACAAGCAAACAATTGTCACAATAGCTATTTTTTTAAAATGAATTGAAATCAGGGTCCCAAAGTTAGAGAAAGATGTGAATTTCTAAAAATTATAGCATTCCTGTTGGAAGGCGGTAATAGTTATAGAAGCCTGTTTCTTTAAATATACATTAGCCGGAGCAAGAAAAAAAATACATACATTAAGAAAATCAGTCGGTCACAGTTCCAGGAACAGGTTTTTAAACTATTATTCTGGGCGGTAGATGTCTAGATTTACAGAATGACAGCTTTACATCTCTGGCAACCCAAGTCAAGTTTGGCTGTTTCAACAGCAAATATTTATTTAAATGAATTCTTCCACTATATATGTACGTTCTACATCTACTCATCAAAAGCATCCTAAACTTATTGTGAAGGGACCTGGCTTCTTATATGACTGTGACAGACCTCAATGTGACACGTTATCCACCACTGCGGCAAAAATTATTTTTTTTGCTTACCCATCATATCTTTTGCCTTCTTGAAATGTTTATACCACCTTCCAAATTCCTGACATTTTGCTGCTGAGACATTTGCATAGTAAGTGCTGTTCACAATGGAAGAAATCATACTCTGTGTGAAAAGGGGAGAAGAAAAAAAAATCTGTAATACTGAGCAGTACAAGTCAAAGCACAAGTTACTTCAATTGTTGAAACCATTATATTTTTAGAGTTTGAGAACCATATTGCATTTTTAATCCTATCATCCAAACGCTTTCAAAAAACTCATTAATTGAGCATAAAACCAAACCAAGGTATATAGTTAATGGGAAGGAAAAAAAACCCCCATGTACTAAGGGAAGAACAAAGTTATTGACCAAGAAACAACAAGCAATGGGATGGGCACTGGATGGAAGAGGCTAATCTTGAAAGTGCATTTTGTCTGTACTATTTCTGCTTTTAAATTTGATTGACCTTTCATGTACCCACACAAGTTTACAGGCATACAAATCCTATACTGACTCCAAAAATGCAAGCAATGCCTCAAGTTGCCCATGCCCATTCCCCTTGTGCCACATATCACAGGGCAGACCCCAGAAAGCCACAGGATAAAAGGTTATCGGAATCACCTATTGGTGGGATAAAATAAGGGGGGGTTATAATAGAATAAAACATGTATGTAACAACCTATAATGAATCCAGACTTGTTTTTCCTGAACAGGGTATTTTAAGTGATTTACAGAAACAGCCTTATGAAAAGCTCTTATTGTCATGTTGTCGTCGTTTAAGCTAATTCTGTAACTGAATATTAGCTGTAAAATAGACCAAAGGATGATAGAGATGATTTTTTTCTCAAAGGTTCTCGAGATATCAGATAGCTACAGTGAGAAATTTACCTTCTGCTCAGTTTTGACCAATTTTAAAATAGTGGAATTTACAATGCATAAAACTTTCAGTTCCAGTACATTCTTGTACAAAATCAAGTAAGACTAAGGCTTGCAAAATGATATAATGCTCCAACTTGAAAATTATATTCAGTATATCATGTATGAAAAACAAAATTAGCAAATGTATTTTCAATAGACTGAACTTGGCCACACTTTAGATTTCTATGTGGAAAGTAGTTACTTTTAGCTTAACTACAGGAACTGTCCGGCATATTGAGGAAACAATGAGAGCCAAGAAGACAAAGCCCTGATTATTGTTTCTTCACTATTCAGCGTGTAACATTTAGCTATATTTGTGCTGTCATAAAATCAATGTACGGTATCAGCCTTTTGTTACACAAACTGCATAAGTCCTGGAAGAAAGAGTTTGGAGTAAAAATGCAATAAATATTACTGTAAGTCTTCTTTTATAAGGTTGGCTCAGCTTCTGAGTAAAAGTATCTTGATTATTGATCTTAGTGAAGTTCATTATAGCCATTTTCTAACGTATTACTTAGTAACAAGCTATTTGTGGAGGCTCAGAACTGCTAGAGTGAGGCAGTATTATTTATGCCAAACGTGAATACCCTCTACTCTCCAGGCAGCTATTTTAATGTTTCTCTGAATCACCAAAATTCTTACCATTCCTTGATATTAATCTGGCATTTCTGAAATTAGCTAGAAGCCTTTTGTCAGTGGTATGAAAGGAGAATGAAATCTTAATAGACTATGGCAACTCTAGCTTGAATGACCTGAACCAAGCTCAGCTGAACCCGATTTCAATTTCCAGTATAATAGCAGTATCATTAATGTCTAATTCTTACAAAATTATTGTTTAAGCTCTTTTACAGATTAAACCATTTTAAACAAGGGCACGTGATACATAAATCCTGTGGATCTGAACTGGTGAATTGTATGAATGCACAGTTACTCTACATGCAAAACCTGCAGATGTGCATGTGCAAAATGGGGAGCTGCACTTGTAACGGGCCATCATCCCATACTAGTCTGTGCATATTTTGAGGATGCCACTTAGGCTTCAAGGTGGTTTTCTCTCATTTTACTTTGCCCCTTTCAGATGTCTTCTCCTGCCCAAATAACTTCAGTGCGTATGAAAACACGTATATCAATAATAATTTTAGTAAATTACCAATTATTGATGAAGATCTCTGTCTAGGATTTCCTAGTCGTCCTTTCCATGTCATTTTACAAAGAATATATGGCAATGACATGGCAGTTTGTGACATCCTCTGCTTCTTCAGGAATAAAATTTATGCAGTTACTTTATTTTACAACCGAATTTAAGCTGGCCTGCTTAAATAACAGTGCTAGGAATTTCCCCTTCTTTGAAACAATGTGAATTTCAGGCTCTGATGGCTAATACTGGAATTTTACTCCAGCTCTTCAAAGTAGATTAAAAAAACAAATAAAAATCCCACAGACATTCTCAACCATTTTAAAAAGAAAATTATCCTGCTTTTTCTTTGAGAACACTTCATGCAAACATTCAAGTGATATTACCTACGCTAAGAATCCTCATCAGGAGGAATCAATGATTTATTTACTAATTCACTGAAGGAAAAATTTTACAAGCCAGATAAAATATTACTACCTTGTTAACTCAGAAAATAACTTGACAACATTGAATTTCATTGTTTCTATGCTTTATTTATTGTCATCAAACCTGCAGTCACATCAGTGCAGAGAGACGCACTTTGCTACAGAAGTTCCTGTATAATTCCTATTGCTGTAGAATTCCTACATGTTTTAATGGCAATCTACATATACGAATGCCCACCACAGTTAGGGCCTAAACCTGAAGATTAACCCTATGACTTAGGGGTCTTCAGAGATCTATGATCTAGACTGAAGAAATAGTGAAATTTTTCTTATTTCCTGGGTCACTACACAAGAGGAGCTCCCCATGTCTTGGCTTACACTTATCAATAATCAAAATCAAAATTATTGTATTTGAAGCACATCATTTTCAGGTACAACTGTACATAGTTACTCCTTATCTGTGAGGCACAGAGGCAGATGCTTTCCATGTAGAGGTATGACAAATACAAATATATCATACAAATCTTCGAATGCATCACATTCACCGTTCATAATCTGATTTCTTTTTCACACATCACAAAAAAAAATTGATAGAACACACAACCTGGCCACGGGATCTGCACTCTTAATGTTATTTCCCAGTAGTTTATCCTTGAAAGTAAGTTGCGAGACTTCAAGATCCCGAACTTCTGTCTTTCCCCTCTCTCCATCCCTCCCCCACCCCAACCATGTCACTTGCAGTCCTGTTCTGAGAATCAGGAGATCACATCTGAAATGGTGGCACCTTCACAGAAATCCCACTATTCTGGAATTATACCATCTGCTGCAGCCCAAGTGCTCTTTTTTTAGCCAAATAAGTTAATTATAATTAGGCATCCAACAACTGTGTGGAGGTAGGGGTAGAATTCGTTCTGAAGTTCAGATGAGGTTCACCCAGTGCAGTTTGAACCAAATCCCATTCTCTCAGGAAGATTAAATACCGGAGATTTGAAAACCAGACACCATCATTTTTTAAAGAAGCTGGGAAACTCCCTGGGGAAATATCTTCAATCTCAACCAGAACTCTTCATATGCCCATCAAATAAAACCTGATAAAAAGGCAGAATCAGACATCTTTCGTATTGTGCCAGATTCTAATGCAAGGTGCATCCTGCAAGACACGGGAAGGACCCGAGCCTGTTGTGCTGGCTGGTCGGTGCAGCCACCACTGCAGGTGCTACAAGGGAGGCATTTCTGAGTCATTGCCTCTAATACTGCTCTCCAACCAGGTGAATTATTGTCCGATCATCGCTAAAAGTATACTGTTGTCCTTTTTGCAAAACAACAAAAACAATGTTAATCAGGTTAATTCAATCATCTAAACCAAAACTGTTCATGCTTTTCTGCCAAATCAACCAACCACAGCAAAATCTGTTATCAGTGATTGCTCAGCTTCCAGTCAAAAAAGCTTTTAACCCCCACAGTCCCAAAACTTCCCCTAAATAACCTTAAAATTATTTTTGTATGGGCAGAATGAGGTTGTTTTCATGCCTTATGAAGGGGTAGTTGGGCTGCAGTATTTACACAGAACAAATACATGCGAACAGACTTAGCATAGAGTTACAGACACAGCAGCTTCCTAAAACAACTCGGCTGAATTAGATATTGGGGATTCCTTTGCAAATGAAACATTTCCCTCAAAAGGAGCATTGTAACCAAAACTTATATAGGCCTTCCAGGTTGTTTAACTAGGAAAAAAACCCAAGCTTTTTCGCAACTCATTCATTGGTGTTTAAGGCTTCAAGCCTGCTTGGTGGAAGGGGCAAGGGCTGCAACAACTTATTTACACAATTATCTAAATACGATTAAACAGCTGATGGACAAATATTAAACTGGAAAATGTATAGTCATTTCAGCTTAATGTAATCCTCTTTCTGTAAACACCCAAGATGATTTTTTTTCAACCAGAACAGTCCTGACATCTCATAAGCCTAAGGGTGAATAGCAAGAGATTGTTTTTGATAGTTATAAATATTCAAAAGACATGCAGACCATCTGCTTTCATAATACAGGTAAAGCAAGGCTGAAATGGTGACTGCTGTATAAAAATGGTTCTTTTAACAAAGTCTTCCTCTCCTCGAAAACTATAAAGACAGATGTCAAAAACTGTTTACACAGGGTAATCAGGAGCGTGCAAAATGTAATATTCCTTTTACACACAGTGCTTGCTAAAGATATTTTTTTTTCTTTTTCTTCCCATCTGTGTGTTGCAACACATTTCTACAAGTTAAAAACATTTTTTCAAACAGAGATCTCATGAATACCCAAAAACATGCTATCTGGTTTCTGAATGCTAATTAATTTCAACTAAGGAATCTGATTTTTTTTCTGTAGGAAGGAATGCATGCTTTTGAAATGGAGTACTTCAACAATAACAGACACTGAAAACAGAACACCCCACAAGTTTAATTTTGCACTAGTTTGACATTGGCTATTTTCACAACTGTTTTACATTCAAACCCGCATCTGCTAAATCTGGCTGTAAGACAGACAGCAACTATTCTTCTGCTTTTCAAATGAGATTTTATTTATGTTTTACTATTTATCAAGTTTTTCAGTATAAAGCCTTGTAACAACATAATGGTTTTGTCAAGCGGTAAGTAGAAGATACCTCATCTTTCAAGCAAAGTATAAACCGTGCTGCCCATAAACCCTACAGTCAATTTTCAGAGCTGAGACACTAATCTTGACAGTAACCTTTTAATGTATTATATTAATGGCACAGAGGCGTTAAGCACCTTTTTTATAATTCTCAATAAAATGAACATTTACTGAACAATCTGTCAAACTACTGGATCCATTTTTTAAAGCCAAACTTTCAAGGCTCTGTTCTATTTTCTCTTCCATGAATCCTTCACTTTACATCCCTAGACACCAGCAGGGTAGCATGTTCCAATGCTACAACCCTTACAAGTCTTTGTCCCCAGGCCTAGTTTGAATAGTGATAAAGTTGCAGAACAGAAGAGAACTTAAAGATTGGGGAGGGGGAGCATGGGGGAATCTTTTCATAAAGGACAGAGGAACTTTGTTTCCCCAATCCTAGCCACTATCAGTGCCTTTTGTTTGTGTGGAAATTGCAAGCATCAGTTTTAATACAAGCCATACTCTTAGGAGTGCTTATTTCCGAGGAGGCTCCACATTAACATTTTTCAAATGAGAAGGGAACATTCAAGCCCCAACCGGATAACACAAGATTATCCCCAAATCAAAAGATTTTAGCCTGCCTGAGCCTACGCCAGCCCACGTACTGCAAAAACTCAACCAGGGCAAAATGTTGTTCCTAGTGTTCTGGTATGGCAGAGAATTAGCATCTGCCACTCTGAATAAAAGCAGCCTAAATATATCCAGCCACTAGCTGTTTTTTGGATAAGGAATCATGAAATGGACAGTTTAATTGTGTATGAAGAATTATGTTAAATTCCTTGGTCCATTACCTTGAACTATAGCAAGTAATGCAATGGAATTTGTCGTCATATGCCCTATAAACATGTAGGATAAGTGAAAAACCCACAGATGGACGGAGAAGAAAAAACCTTTTGTTTGTGCCTTTGGCATTGCACTTGGATGGCTATCTGACCTCCACACTGTTGCCAGGGTCAGGAGAAGTAAGGATCTGCATAGCACGGCAAATGCTGGTCATATAAGTTAAAACTCCCTAAAGGCAGACTTAACATGACAACACAAGCTTTTCTACCAATATATAACCATGTCTTTCGTCCTTCCTCCTATGTTTGTAAAGCCTAAATTATCCCCTCCTCCTTTTCCGCCTTTTGCTCTCTTTAAGTATCATAAATGTACATATTAATGTAAACATAAAACATTGAATGCAATGAGGAAACATATAAACCAAAAAGAACCCAAATCATATATACATACGTTTATGCATGTATAGGAATATACCCACACACAAGGAGATTTTGAAAAGCAGAAATGAGGATTCAGCATCTGAAGAAACTGATCCTTGCACTATTTTTACCATTTTGTAATGTAAATTCCCAGTTGCTGCATGACAGAGCAGCATTCTCCCAATGTTTTCCAAGCATCTCCCACTGACGGATATAAATAAAGCTCAAATAAAAAGCTGCTTCCCAAGATACTAGTCTTATATCTACAAAGGTTAAAAGCTTAAAAGAGAGAAAGATAGGTAGGTGGGAAATGTTAATTCAGATTTGAAGAACTTCATAACTGCTTCACAAGCTTTATGGCACAGTGCCTTAGACTTAAAAAAAGGAAAGAAAAAGGAGTCACAACCTCAACCTGTACAAGATAAGGAGACATAACACATTTTTGTATTCATTGACAGATGTCCAACATGCATCTTTTTAAGAATCCTGATTTTTATTTCACACAGAAATACTGTAAATGGTGGGTACTTAACACTAAAAGCCCTGGCTAAAGCTCTCCTAGAATCAACCTGGATAAAATATAAAATGCAACATAATCAGTATTTAATAAGTTAATTCTCATTTATTTCATGGAATGAAAATGGTCCTATATTTTGAGGGGTGAATTATTCGACCCTAAGATTTTGATTCTGCAACTGCCTTTGCCAGAAGAGCTCTGAAGCCTGAGAGCTCCGCAGGGTAAGGAAAGCACTATCCATTTTAGACAGGAATCTGCTTAAAGCTGTTATGAAGTAAGTAGATTGCTTTAAACTGCTCTTTTAGCTTGAATTGGGAATGCACATTTTCAAAGGCTCCCTTCATTGCTCCTACTTTGGTGCTCATCACAAAGCTATTTTGGGGCATACAGGCAGAATTTCTCCTGGATGAAAACCTAACCCAAAAGCTATGCTCCAACCGCGGCCGGACCAGGGCAAAACTACTCCATCGTATGTCCCATAATGTGGAGACAGGGTCCTCAGCCCCTTTTCCAGGTTGCTGCTGCTCCTACATGAGGCAATTCACTATGTGAAGCCTGCATGCCTCTACTCATCTCTCCTCCCTGGAATGCAAGGAACGAGACTAGAGGAAGTTGAAGCTCAGGAGGACAATCCAGATCATGCACAATGGATATGAATAGGGCAAACCAGTATTTCTTGTACAGAAAAAAGTCTGGGGTAAGTGAGGCCTTGGAGGTCTCAAAAACTGATAGGGTGAAAATGCGCAGTAAGAGACACCTTCAGCTTTCCTCTCAGGTGGATTGCTTTTATTCCCAATCACTCTGTTTCAGGTCAGAGTGCTTCTGACTTGTTTCCTATCTGGAAATGCTAATCCTGATCCACATGCTTCCAAACACTACCCTAAATGCAAATGCTTTTTATGATAAGGGTCATTTTAGATCTATTAATGCACGAAATTCAGCTTTGTGCACATCAACTGTTTCCACAAAACAATGTACATTCTCTTGATAGAGATGTTGACAATAGCTCTATCTTCAACGAGTCCCAGTGGTTGTTTTCACTACAGTTTTTGTAAAAGGCTCTTCAAAATTGCCTAGTGTTATCCATCACGTTAAGGAAGATTTCCTTGCTGGGAAATAGGACATGATTTTCAGCAAGTCTCTTCTCAGATTCCACTGTTCTGCTAGGCAAAGCATCAGATGTCTGGCATGAAGTTGTGCCCTAAGGCACAATGTCCAGACAAGGAGTCATCAGGCTCAGTAACACCAACAGCTGTCTTGCTGAATTTCTTTTGGTGTTTAGGATAAGCCTTTTCTTTGATCCCTTTTCCTACACAATTTTTGTAGACTTTTCAAGTATGTCCTACAGCTGGGTTGGAACAACCCCACGCACAGCAACAGGCTGGGCAGAGAAGAGATTCAGAGCAGCCCTGCGGAGAAGGACTTGGGGGTGTTGGTCGAAAATGAACATGAATGAGAATGAGAAATGAAATGAGAACATGAACATGAGTCGGCTTCAGTGTGCGCCCGCAGCCCGGAAAGCCAACCGCATCCTGGGCTGCATCAAAAGAGGTGCGACCAGCAGGTCGAAGGAGATGATTCTGCCCTTCTACTCTGCTCTCGTGAGACCTCACTTGCAGTACTGTGTGCAGTTCTGGTGTCCTCAACAGAAAAAGGACATGGAACTGTTGGAACAAGTCCAGAGGAGGGCCACG